>CM060199.1:31614238-31651237 GCA_030562195.1 Nipponacmea schrenckii
CTCTTTTTTTTCTCCTGTTCTTTTTTTTTTTTTTCATTTTCTTTTTTTTTTTCTACCTTTGCTTTTTTTTTCTCTTCTTTTTCTTTTTTTTTTTCCTCATTTTTTTTACTTTTCTTTTTTTTTCCTTTTTTATCCGTTTTTCCTTTTTGTTCTAATTTTTTATCTTTACTTGGAGGACTTGGAGGACTTGGAGGACTTGGAATACTTGGAGGACTTGGAGGACTTGGAGGACTTGGAGGACTTGGAAGACTTGGAAGACTTGGAATGCTTTGCGGACCTGGCGGACTTGGAGGACTTGGAATACTTGGGGGACTTGGTGGACTTGGTGGACTTGGAATACTTGGCGGACTTGGAGGAATTGGAGGACTCGGAGGACTTGGAGGACTTGGAATACTTGGAGGATTTGGAATACTTGGAGGACTTGGAATGCTTGGAATACTTGGAGGACTCGGGGGACTTGGAATACTTGGAGGACTCGGTCGACTTGGGGGCCTTGGAATACTAGGTGGACTTGGAGGACTTGGAGGACTTGGAGGACTTGGAATGCTTGGAGGACTCGGGGGACTTGGAATACTTGGTGGACTTGGGAGACTTGGGGGGCTTGGAATACTAGGTGGACTTGGAGGACTTGGAGGACTTGGAATACTTGGAGGACTTGGAATGCTTGGAGGGCTCGGGGGACTCTGAGCACTCGGGGGACTTGGAATACTTGGAGGACTTGGAGGACTTTGGGGGCTTGGAATACTTGGAGGACTTGGAGGACTTGGAGGACTTGGAATGCTTGGAGGACTCGGGGGACTTGGATGACTTGGTATACTAGGGGGACTTGGAGGACTTGGAGGAATTGGAATACTTGGAGGATTTGGTGGACTTGAAATACTTGGAGGACTTGGAATACTTGGGGGACTTGGGGGACTTGGTGGACTTGGAGGACTTGGTGGACTTGGAGGACTTGGTATACTAGGGGGACTTGGAGGACTTGGAGGAGTTGGAATACTTGGAGGACTTGGTGGACTTGGAATACTTGGAGGACTTGGAATACTTGGAGGACTTGGGGGACTTGGAATACTTGGTGGACTTTGAGGACTTGGAATACTTGGAGGACTTGGGGGACTTGGAATACTTGGTGGACTTTGAGGACTTGGAATACTTGGAGGACTTGGCGGACTTGGTGGACTTGGAATACTTGGAGGACTTGGAATACTTGGAGGACTTGGGGGACTTGGAATACTTGGTGGACTTGGAATACTTGGAGGACTTGGAATACTTGGAGGACTTGGGGGACTTGGAATACTTGGTGGACTTGGTGGACTGGGGGGACTTGGAATACTTGGAGGACTTGGAATACTTGGAGGACTTGGAGGACTTGGAATACTTGGAGGACTTGGAATGCTTGGAGGGCTCGGTGGACTTGGAGGACTTGGAATACTCGGAGGACTTTGGGGGCTTGGAGGACTTGGAGGACTTGGAATGCTTGGAGGACTCGGGGGACTTGGAGGACTTGGTATACTAGGGGGACTTGGAGGACTTGGAGGACTTGGAATACTTGGAGGACTTGGTGGACTTGGAGGACTTGGGGGACTTGGGGGGCTTGGGGGGCTTGGAATACTTGGAGGACTTAGAATACTTGGGGGACTTGGGGGACTTGGTGGACTTGGAGGACTTGGTGGACTTGGAGGACTTGGTATACTAGGGGGACTTGGAGGACTTGGAGGAGTTGGAATACTTGGAGGACTTGGTGGACTTGGAATACTTGGAGGACTTGGAATACTTGGAGGACTTGGGGGACTTGGAATACTTGGTGGACTTTGAGGACTTGGAATACTTGGAGGACTTGGCGGACTTGGTGGACTTGGAATACTTGGAGGACTTGGAATACTTGGAGGACTTGGGGGACTTGGAATACTTGGTGGACTTGGAATACTTGGAGGACTTGGAATGCTTGGAGGGCTCGGTGGACTTGGAGGACTTGGAATACTCGGAGGACTTTGGGGGCTTGGAGGACTTGGAGGACTTGGAATGCTTGGAGGACTCGGGGGACTTGGAGGACTTGGTATACTAGGGGGACTTGGAGGACTTGGAGGACTTGGAATACTTGGAGGACTTGGTGGACTTGGAGGACTTGGGGGACTTGGGGGGCTTGGGGGGCTTGGAATACTTGGAGGACTTAGAATACTTGGAATGCTTGGAGGGCTCGGGGGACTTGGAATACTTGGAGGACTTGGGGGGCTTGGGGGGCTTGGAGGACTTGGTATACTAGGGGGACTAGGGGGACTTGGAGGACTTGGAATACTTGGAGGACTTGGTGGACTTGGAATACTTGGCGGAATTGGAGGACTTGGGGGACTTGGAATACTTGGTGGACTTGGAGGACTTGGAATACTTGGAGGACTTGGCGGACTTGGTGGACTTGGTGGACTTGGTGGACTTGGAATACTTGGCGGACTTGGGGGACTTGGAATACTTGGTGGACTTGGTGGACTGGGGGGACTTGGAATACTTGGTGGACTTGGAGGACTTGGAATACTTGGAAGACTTGGCGGACTTGGTGGACTTGGAATACTTGGAGGACTTGGAATACTTGGAGGACTTGGAATACTTGGAGGACTTGGAATACTTGGAGGACTTGGTGGACTTGGTGGACTTGGAATACTTGGAGGACTTGGATAAATTGGTGGACTTGGAATACTTGGAGGACTTGGAATACTTGGAGGACTTGGGGGACTTGGAATACTTGGTGGACTTGGTGGACTGGGGGGACTTGGAATACTTGGAGGACTTGGAATACTTGGAGGACTTGGAGGAATTGGAGGACTTGGAATACTTGGAGGACTTGGAATGCTTGGAGGGCTCGGTGGACTTGGAGGACTTGGAATACTCGGAGGACTTTGGGGGCTTGGAGGACTTGGAGGACTTGGAATGCTTGGAGGACTCGGGGGACTTGGAGGACTCGGGGGACTTGGAGGACTTGGTATACTAGGGGGACTTGGAGGACTTGGAGGACTTGGAATACTTGGAGGACTTGGTGGACTTGGAGGACTTGGGGGACTTGGGGGGCTTGGGGGGCTTGGAATACTTGGAGGACTTGGAATACTTGGAATGCTTGGAGGGCTCGGGGGACTTGGAATACTTGGAGGACTTGGGGGGCTTGGGGGGCTTGGAGGACTTGGTATACTAGGGGGACTTGGAGGACTTGGAGGACTTGGAATACTTGGAGGACTTGGTGGACTTGGAATACTTGGCGGAATTGGAGGACTTGGGGGACTTGGAATACTTGGTGGACTTGGAGGACTTGGAATACTTGGAGGACTTGGCGGACTTGGTGGACTTGGTGGACTTGGTGGACTTGGTGGACTTGGAATACTTGGCGGACTTGGAATACTTGGAATACTTGGTGGACTTGGTGGACTGGGGGGACTTGGAATACTTGGTGGACTTGGAGGACTTGGAATACTTGGAGGACTTGGCGGACTTGGTGGACTTGGAATACTTGGAGGACTTGGAATACTTGGAGGACTTGGAATACTTGGAGGACTTGGTGGACTTGGTGGACTTGGAATACTTGGAGGACTTGGATGAATTGGAGGACTTGGAATACTTGGAGGACTTGGAATGCTTGGAGGACTTGGAATACTTGGAGGACTTGGAGGACTTGGTATACTAGGGGGACTTGGAGGACTTGGTGGACTTGGAATACTTGGTGGACTTGGAATACTTGGCGGAATTGGAGGACTTGGGGGACTTGGAATACTTGGTGGACTTGGAGGACTTGGAATACTTGGAGGACTTGGCGGAATTGGAATACTTGGAGGACTTGGAATACTTGGAGGGCTCGGTGGACTTGGAGGACTTGGAATACTCGGAGGACTTGGAATGCTTGGAGGGCTCGGGGGACTTGGAATACTTGGAGGACTTGGGGGGCTTGTGGGGCTTGGAATACTTGGTGGACTTGGAGGGACTGGTGGAATTGGAGGACTTGGAATACTCGGAGGACTTGGAATGCTTGGAGGACTTGGGGGGCTTGGGGGGCTTGGAGGACTTGGTATACTAGGGGGACTTGGAGGACTTGGAGGACTTGGAATACTTGGAGGACTTGGTTGACTTGGAGGACTTGGGGGGCTTGGGGGGCTTGGAATACTTGGAGGACTTGGAATACTTGGTGGACTTGGAGGGCTTGGTGGACTTGAAATACTTGGAGGACTTGGAATACTTGGGGGACTTGGTGGACTTGGAGGACTTGGTATACTAGGGGGACTTGGAGGGCTTGGAGGACTTGGAATACTTGGAGGACTTGGTGGACTTGGAATACTTGGCGGAATTGGAGGACTTGGGGGACTTGGAATACTTGGTGGACTTGGAGGACTTGGAATGCTTGGAGGGCTCGGTGGACTTAGAGGACTTGGAATACTCGGAGGACTTGGAATGCTTGGAGGGCTCGGGGGACTTGGAATACTTGGGGGACTTGGAATACTTGGAGGACTTTGAGGACTTGGTGGACTTGGAGGGCTTGGGGGACTTGGAATACTTGGAGGACTTGGAGGACTTGGTATACTAGGGGGACTTGGAGGACTTGGTGGACTTGGAATACTTGGTGGACTTGGAATACTTGGCGGAATTGGAGGACTTGGGGGACTTGGAATACTTGGTGGACTTGGAGGACTTGGAATACTTGGAGGGCTTGGCGGAATTGGAATACTTGGAGGACTTGGAATACTTGGAGGGTTTTGTGGACTTGGAGGACTTGGAATACTCGGAGGACTTGGAATGCTTGGAGGGCTCGGGGGACTTGGAATACTTGGAGGACTTGGGGGGCTTGGGGGGCTTGGAATACTTGGAGGACTTGGAATACTTGGTGGACTTGGAGGGACTGCTGGACTTAGAGGACTTGGAATACTCGGAGGACTTGGAATGCTTGGAGGGCTCGGGGGACTTGGAGGACTTGGAGGACTTGGGGGGCTTGGGGGGCTTGGGGGGCTTGGAGGACTTGGTATACTAGGGGGACTTGGAGGACTTGGAGGACTTGGAATACTTGGAGGACTTGGAGGACTTGGAGGACTTGGGGGACTTGGGCGGCTTGGGGGGCTTGGAATACTTGGAGGACTTGGAATATTTGGTGGACTTGGAGGGCTTGGTGGACTTGAAATACTCGGGGGACTTGGAATACTTAGGGGACTTGGTGGACTTGGAGGACTTGGAATACTCGGAGGACTTGGAATGCTTGGAGGGCTCGGGGGACTTGGAATACTTGGAGGACTTGGGGGGCTTGTAATACTTGGAGGACTTGGAATACTTGGTGGACTTGGAATACTTGGTGGACTTGGAGGGACTGGTGGACTTGGAGGACTTGGAATACTCGGAGGACTTGGAATGCTTGGAGGGCTCGGGGGACTTGGAATACTTGGAGGACTTGGGGGGCTTGGGGGGCTTGGAGGACTTGGTATACTAGGGGGACTTGGAGGACTTGGAGGACTTGGAATACTTGGAGGACTTGGTGGACTTGGAGGACTTGGGGGACTTGGGGGGCTTGGAATACTTGGAGGACTTGGAATACTTGGTGGACTTGGAGGGCTTGGTGGACTTGAAATACTTGGAGGACTTGGAATTCTTGGGGGACTTGGTGGACTTGGAGGACTTGGTATACTAGGGGGACTAGGAGGACTTGGAGGACTTGGTGGACTTGGAATACTTGGCGGAATTGGAGGACTTGGGGGACTTGGAATACTTGGTGGACTTGGAGGACTTGGAATACTTGGAGGACTTGGCGGACTTGGTGGACTTGGAATACTTGGAGGACTTGGAATACTTGGAGGACTTGGGGGACTTGGAATACTTGGTGGACTTGGTGGACTTGGAATACTTGGAGGACTTGGATGAATTGGAGGACTTGGAATACTTGGAGGACTTGGAATGCTTGGAGGACTTGGAGGACTTGGTATACTAGGGGGACTTGGAGGACTTGGTGGACTTGGAATACTTGGTGGACTTGGAATACTTGGGGGACTTGGAGGGCTTGGAGGACTTGGAATACTTGGCGGAATTGGAGGACTTGGGGGACTTGGAATACTTGGTGGACTTGTAGGACTTGGAATACTTGGAGGACTTGGCGGAAATGGAATACTTGGAGGACTTGGAATACTTGGAGGGCTCGGTGGACTTGGAGGACTTGGAATACTTGGAGGACTTGGAATGCTTGGAGGGCTCGGGGGACTTGGAATACTTGGAGGACTTGGGGGGCTTGGGGGGCTTGGAATACTTGGTGGACTTGGAGGGACTGGTGGACTTGGAGGACTTGGAATACTCGGAGGACTTGGAATGCTTGGAGGACTTGGGGGGCTTGGGGGGCTTGGAGGACTTGGTATACTAGGGGGACTTGGAGGACTTGGAGGACTTGGAATACTTGGAGGACTTGGTTGACTTGGAGGACTTGGGGGGCTTGGGGGGCTTGGGGGGCTTGGAAAACTTGGAGGACTTGGAATACTTGGTGGACTTGGAGGGCTTGGTGGACTTGAAATACTTGGAGGACTTGGAATACTTGGGGGACTTGGTGGACTTGGAGGACTTGGTATACTAGGGGGACTTGGAGGACTTGGAATACTTGGAGGACTTGGTGGACTTGGAATACTTGGCGGAATTGGAGGACTTGGGGGACTTGGAATACTTGGTGGACTTGGGGGACTTGGAATACTTGGAGGACTTGGCGGACTTGGTGGACTTGGAATACTTGGAGGACTTGGAATACTTGGAGGACTTGGGGGACTTGGAATACTTGGTGGACTTGGTGGACTTGGAATACTTGGAGGACTTGGAATACTTGGAGGACTTGGAATGCTTGGAGGACTTGGAATACTCGGAGGACTTTGGGGGCTTGGAATACTTGGAGGACTTAGAGGACTTGGAATGCTTGGAGGACTCGGGGGACTTGGAGGACTTTGTATACTAGGGGGACTTGGAGGACTTGGAGGACTTGGAATACTTGGAGGACTTTGTGGACTTGGAGGACTTGGGGGACTTGGGGGGCTTGGGGGGCTTGGAATACTTGGAGGACTTGGAATACTTGCTGGACTTGGAGGGCTTGGTGGACTTGAAATACTTGGAGGACTTGGAATACTTGGGGGACTTGGTGGACATGGAGGACTTGGTATACTAGGGGGACTTGGAGGACTTGGAGGACTTGGAATACTTGGAGGACTTGGTGGACTTGGAATACTTGGCGGAATTGGAGGACTTGGGGGACTTGGAATACTTGGTGGACTTGGAGGACTTGGAATACTTGGAGTACTTGGCGGACTTGGTGGACTTGGTGGACTTGGTGGACTTGGAATACTTGGCGGACTTGGCGGACTTGGGGGACTTGGAATACTTGGTGGACTTGGTGGACTGGGGGGACTTGGAATACTTGGAAGACTTGGAATACTTGGAGGACTTGGAGGAATTGGAGGACTTGGAATACTTGGAGGACTTGGAATGCTTGGAGGACTTGGAATGCTTGGAGGACTTGGAATACTCGGAGGACTTGGAATGCTTGGAGTGCTCGGGGGGCTTGGAATACTTAGAGGGCTTGGGGGGCTTGGGGGGCTTGGGGGGCTTGGGGGGCTTGGAATACTTGGAATACTTGGGGGACTTGGAATACTTGGAGGACTTTGAGGACTTGGTGGACTTGGAGGGCTTTGGGGACTTGGAATACTTGGAGGACTTGGTATACTAGGGGGACTTGGAGGACTTGGAATACTTGGTGGACTTGGAATACTTGGCGGAATTGGAGGACTTGGGGGACTTTGAATACTTGGTGGACTTGGAGGACTTGGAATACTTGGAGGACTTGGCGGAAATGGAATACTTGGAGGACTTGGAATACTTGGAGGGCTCGGTGGACTTGGAGGACTTGGAATACTCGGAGGACTTGGAATGCTTGGAGGGCTCGGAGGACTTGGAATACTTGGAGGACTTGGGGGGCTTGGAGGGCTTGGAATACTTGGAGGACTTGGAATACTCGGAGGACTTGGAATGCTTGGAGGGCTCGGGGGACTTGGGGGACTTGGGGGACTTGTAATATTTGGAGGGCTTGGAATACTTGGAGGACTTGGAGGACTAGGAGGACTTGGAGGACTTGGAGGACTTGGAATACTTGGTGGACTTGGAATACTTGGCGGAATTGGAGGACTTGGAATACTTGGAGGACTTGTTGGACTTGGAATACTTGGCGGAATTGGAGGACTTGGGGGACTTGGAATACTTGGTAGACTTGGGGGACTTGGAATACTTGGAGGACTTTGCGGACTTGGTGGACTTGGTGGACTTGGAATACTTGGCGGACTTGGGGGACTTGGAATACTTGGTGGACTTTGAGGACTTGGGGTACTTGGAGGACTTGGTATACTAGGAGGACTTGGAGGACTTGGAATACTTGGTGAACTTGGAGGACTTGGAATACCTTGAGGACTTGGATGACTTGGTATACTTGGAGAACTTGGAGGATTTGGTGGACTTGGAATACTTGTAGGACTTGGTGCACTTGGTAAGCTTGGTGGACTTAGTGGACCTGGAATACTTGGAGGTCTTGGAGGACTGGGAATACTAAGAGGTTTAGGTGGGCTTGGAGGACTTGGGGGCATTAGAATACTTGGAGGACTAGGTGGACTTGGGGGACTAGGAATACTTATTGGACTTAGAGGACTTGGAATATTTGGATGACTTTGATGACTTGGTGGACTTGGTATACATGGAGGACTTGGGGGACTTGGAATACTTGATGGACTAAAAGGACTTGGTTGACTTGGAGGACTTGGTGAACTTGGTGAACTTGGTATACTTGGAGGAATTGCTTCTTCGTCATCAAAATCGTCCATATCTTCTTCCACTGAATTAGAATGTGGTAAATGGTTTGCACTCTGATTTGCATTTATCTCTTCTGATTTATGTCTATGAAATGATTTTCTTTGCGGGATGCTATTCTTATTATGCTGTCCATCGAGTTGATACAACTTTCTCATTTCACTTTTTAGGGAATGTGGTAAATGTAACGTATTTGCTACTTTACCATGATGTTCTGTATTTTTATCAAGTCCTGTGTCAAACTGAAATGTGTCCATTATCAGTTTCTGTAAATTTGATCTGATTCTACTATCTTTCATCCCACTTTTTAGGAAGTATGGTAATTGCGAATTATTTGCTACTTTACCAATAGGTTCTTTATCTTTATTAAGTCCTCTGTCAAACTGAAATGTATTCATTATCAGTTTTTGTAAATTTAATCTGACTCTACTACTTGTAAGTCTTTGGCCGACATGTTCAGACCTTTTCATCTCATGTGATAAAGATGGTGATTTCTCTTCCGATATCCACCCATTTTGATATTTATCTACACTAGACATGTTTTCTATATCTAGTCCGTTTAAACTACTCATACATGGTTTATTTTCAAGCTCTGTCGGGCAATTCTTATTTAGTGATCGATTTTGATTGAGTCTACAATGTTTAGTTTTTTTGCCAGTAATCGTTGGTAGAGCTTCTTGAATCGACAAATATTTTGCTGAATGAATACCACTATTTATAATCAAAGGGAACTTAAGTTTTGTAGGTTTGAGTCTCGTGTTCTTCAATATTATGCCAAACTCAGGAGAATATGTTGAAGGTAAACTTGACAATGCACTCTGGGTCAATCTCTAAAATAAGTCGAAAAATAAAACAGGAAAGAAGGTTATTTAAAGAAATCTGTTTTGTGTTACAAACTGGTAAATATTTCAAATCCAAAAATTGCTGTTTGTTTTCGAAATGACTATTTTTTCCCGATTCTAGTGCACAACCAAAACTTCAAAGGACACACAGACATAAACTGAAAATCTAACATGAAATGCGTGTCATTAGTGCATGAATGTAAAATGACGCATTAGTGCCTAACCGGAAATGACGTACATAAAAATACGCATTTTCGGTTTTTTAACGTCACCGATTTAATTCTGAATCGATTTTGATCGGGTTTTTTTTTAATTCACTACTCTAGAGATAATCGCTACAAAATTGCAGTTTCACATTATGCGAATTTTAACTTTTGTTTCAGACTTTTTTTTAACACATTTTTGACCACTTTTCCAATTATAGTAACTATGCGTAATTTCACGGTTTGTCGACAATTTACTACCGTAACTTTTCTTCTCGGTGAAGTATCCTACTATGACTTTATAAATGCCACTTCTGAACAATGTTAGAACCCCATGGCGCACTGCATCAATATCGTTCACGGTTCTAGATTTTTTTCGATTCTGGTCAGAGTATACAGCCCAAACTTCAAATGCCACACATAATCTGACACGATAATCTGACATAAAATGCGTGTCGTTACAGTTTACATGTAAAATGATTCATTTTCGGTTTTTTGACCCAACGACCTATTTCTGAACCGATTTTGACCATGTTATTTTTGTTCGCCCTTTCTGGATAATCGCTACAAGATAGCAGTTTCACAATATGCAAATTTTGACTTTTGTCGATGACTTTTTCAAGCACATTTGTGACCACTTTTTCAACTTTTGCTATTCGATCAGTCTGAAAATTTATATGTTGATAGACATTTTAATACTGAACAAATTTCTACTTCCGATGGAGCAGTTTGAGATGTCCAATTTGTTTTACGCATGCGTTGACATCATTTCATGCTCTATTTTATTTTTATAAGACAAGTTTCACAATCCTAAAAAACCTACAACATTCAACTTTAGGCAAAATAAGACGAATCATTTTAAGTCACTTTCCTTTGCATCGTGATATTGAATACTTCTTGCTTTAGTTTTTTATTTTTTCAAAACCTTTCTAAATGACAAACAACTCTGCACAATATCTTACAAAGTTAAACGACGAAAACTTGAATTGATCGACCTTGAACTTGTACGAGGAAAATGTAGTGACTCAATAATACACAGAGAAACTAACGATCAACGAGGGCCGATTATCTTTACAGTTTTTAATCATTTTCATCCACAATTGATAAAGAGCACAATCAAAAAATCTTTCATTGTTTTCCATAAAAAAATTCTTACTTTTAACAGCTGTTTGTGCTTCAGCCATAACTGAGATTTTCGAAAAATTACTATCCCGAGCAATCAAACTTAGGCTAGGCCCAGGCCTAGGCCTACTTTTCTGTAAACAGGAATTGACAGTATTGAAATTTGGGGTTTGGATAAAATTGACTTCAGAATTTCTGGGAACTACAATTTTGATAATAGTGATATTGATGTATCTGTACGTAGGCCGACTTGAATAAAACCTGTAATAAATTTTACCATGGGTTAAAGTAACTTCCCTACTAAGCAATGGTCTCAAATATTTGATAAAGATGTATCATAGCCATTGTTCTTTTCAAGTTGAGAAAAATGTTTGCAGAACATGTAATATTAAATATATTGAAAACATAAGCCCCGTTTACATTACTAGAATTATCCGTTCTGAGATCAGTTCTGAGAACGGAACGGGTGAAAAATTGATAATATAAACGGTCGAACGTTCTGAGAACAGTTCCAATTCGGGAACGCAACAGCTAGGTAGTCTCAGAACAGTTCCCAGAACGAAACGGTTACATTTTACCACAAAGTTAAACGACGAAAACTTGAATTGATCGACCTTGAACTTGTACGAGGAAAATGTAGTGACTCAATAATACACAGAGAAACTAACGATCAACGAGGGCCGATTATCTTTACAGTTTTTAATCATTTTCATCCACAATTGATAAAGAGCACAATCAAAAAATCTTTCATTGTTTTCCATAAAAAAATTCTTACTTTTAACAGCTGTTTGTGCTTCAGCCATAACTGAGATTTTCGAAAAATTACTATCCTGAGCAATCAAACTTAGGCTAGGCCCAGGCCTAGGCCTACTTTTCTGTAAACAGGAATTGACAGTATTGAAATTTGGGGTTTGGATAAAATTGACTTCAGAATTTCTGGGAACTACAATTTTGATAATAGTGATATTGATGTATCTGTACGTAGGCCGACTTGAATAAAACCTGTAATAAATTTTACCATGGGTTAAAGTAACTTCCCTACTAAGCAATGGTCTCAAATATTTGATAAAGATGTATCATAGCCATTGTTCTTTTCAAGTTGAGAAAAATGTTTGCAGAACATGTAATATTAAATATATTGAAAACATAAGCCCCGTTTACATTACTAGAATTATCCGTTCTGAGATCAGTTCTGAGAACGGAACGGGTGAAAAATTGATAATATAAACGGTCGAACGTTCTGAGAACAGTTCCAATTCGGGAACGCAACAGCTAGGTAGTCTCAGAACAGTTCCCAGAACGAAACGGTTACATTTTTGACAGAGTAAACGGAATCCGTTCTCGGAATAATGCGCATGCCCGACCTGTTACCTTGAACCTTGACATTTTCCCGCGCTTCCTGTTACTGATGAAAACAAAGAAAATGGTCGCAAGGGGAATTGTCTTGAGTGACGAGGAAACGTTTGATTTAATTTCACTATGGAGCGATGACAGTGTTCAAGCATTGTTGGAAGGCGCCAGACACAACCACAAGATACTTCAAGATTGACCGAGCAACTGGCAAATAAAGGATATGAAACTCGTGGGGGCAAGCACCGCCAAGATAAAATTCGATACCTGAATTTAATATATCGTTCCGTCCTTGATAATAATAATAAATCGGGACGTGCTCGAAAGACGTGAAATTTTTGAGAAAATTCACGAGGTATTGGGCACCAGACCTACATCAAGACCCCCTATAGTCTTGCAATCCTCAACAGAAGATAGTAATGGATGAGGAGAATAATAATGTCAATGATGAGAATAACGATACAGACGATAGTGATAGTAGGAGTCAGCAGAGTGAAGACGAGGTCAAGAGGGTTGAAATTCGTTTGGAGGAAGTCAATAACCATAGAACTAGGCCTATAAGGCCTATTGATAACAATTCAGCTGCAGGCTCTGAATTTGAAGGTTTGTACACATCAATATCTATACGTACATTTATAACTGATACTAGGCCTACTATGATAATACTACCTTCCTGAAATTGGCTCGAGATCCGGTAATATAGGGTGCACACAATCTTATGTTTTCGCCCAATCGCCCCATCTTTTAAATATGTATTCAATATTTAAAACACAATACAATATTCGCCGCTAATTTCAAAATCGCTCGACAAATACCCTTATGTTCCCCCTTCTGTCGACAGCGATTATTTTTACGCCCATTAAATTCGCTTGTCTGCGCGTGTCCGATGTATTCTATAGGGTGGGGTAGGACCGACAGGGCGCTGGGCGACCGATACCTTTCAAACTATCAACTTTAATTTCTGTGGCGGTCCGTCAATTTTACTGATCACATGACATGGTTGACGAAAATATGCGACCGACTTCTGACGACGCGACGACGCTTCTAAAGAAAACGAACAAATTTTCCCCCTGTCGCCGAAGGCGCATAATTTCGGAACTTTGATTTCTTGAATGCCAAATTGTGCCTATTTTACGCCTACAAAAGACACCCTACTCAAACCATTTGTGGGCGGGACACATGATATCCTGTCTCCCTCCAGGATTTCTGACGGGGGGGGGGGTCGTGTCCCCCTGCCCCCCCCCCCTTGATCTGCGCCCCTGCATCGATACCTATTCCTTTCAAATTGTAATTTATTTTTCCTTTCTCTGTTTACGAAGTTCAAAATAATATGGCTTAATTTCATTTATTGATGGTAGAGAAAAAGATAGGGACCATGAATGAAGATGATGAACATGTTTCTGAGTTTTATGAGCCAGTCATCAATTCAATGCACATGGGTTCCTCATATTGGTCACTATAAAGATGATTAAGCAGGGGTTTACGTGACATTGATATGATAATCAAAATATATTTATAGATGATTTTATTGTTACTAGTCAAATCCAGTCAATCTGGATTTATAACTATTTTTTATTAGTTTCTTCCATTGTGCCAAATTGCTCAAGTATATTTTTATACATGAATATGAGGACGTATATTGTCGTCTCCCCTGGCTGTCGGTCTGTCGGTCCGTCGGTCCGTCAACATTTGTTGTAGACACTATGGAAGCTACAATTTTCTATGGATTTTAATGAAACTTTGTATGAGCATTGGTATTGATAAGACGGCGGTCAAGTTCGATTTGGACGATTTTTCGATAAACGGTTTTTGAGTTATTGCCCCTGCCTCAATATTTGTTGGTATAAGTTTTGAAATAAATAAGATGGTGGTCAAGTTTGAATTTGACGATTTTCCATGAACAGTTTTTGAATTTTTGCCCTTGACTTCAATATTCATTCAGTGAATGTTTTTTGGGCGTATGTTTCCTTGCCTGGCAAGCTATCTTTTATTTTCTTTATATATACATCAGACTATCATAGATTTGTCTTACATTCCAATTAAAGATTTGAATGAAACTATTTTGTTGTTTAAAAATCGACACTGAAAAAACCTGGTGAAAGCATTTCTAATATTTGTCGCTGATGTCAGCTCTTCGGTTTCTACAAGATCAAGATCAACTTGCGCACAAGAGGGAATATCTGAAATTAGCTCTTTCTGGGGATCCCACTGATGAAGATATTCATCGCCTTGTGTTTCACAAATGTTGTGAAGAACACAACATTTAAGAATCAAATTTGGGACTTCTCGAGTTTTACAATCAAGTCTCTCCTAAAGTCGACGCCAACACCCCTTTAATCAGCCAAACACATTATCTACAACCATTCTATTTCGACTAAGCATGTAATTGAATCTCTTTTGTTCAAGTGCCATTTGTGATGTTTCTGGAAATGGTTTCATCAGCCACTGTAACAAAGGGTAAGCTGGGTCTCCCAAGATCACCACAGGTACTTATACCCAACAAATGTTTCTCATATGATTGCTATATAACCCATTTCGTAAATTTTGGAATTCGCTAATACTCTGGCCCAATGGACACCGCCAGGCCATCCAATACATGTGTCTCTAAACAAAAATCTATTATCTACCAAAGCCTGTAACAGGATACTATACCAACCTTTTCGGTTGTAGTAATCAGTGTGGTTTTCAAGTACATTGGAATGTGCCAACCATCAAGTGCCCCAGCACAGTTTGGAAATCCCCATCGTTTTTCAAAACCAAGCATAATACTGCATAATTCTTCTTCATTTGGTAAAGATATTTATTTTGACCAAAAACTGTAAGATGGTTATTATGGTTAAATAATCTACTGTATGTAATAAACATAATTCTAATTATAATTACCTATTTACTCGGCTTGATTTTATAAATGTTCTATATAAACAATAGATAAATGAGAAGTCAATCATCTTTCTCCGTCTCTTAAATGACATCAATGATATCTTTGACAAAAACTCAATACCGTAGATCCACGCGCACTTACGCTTGATTTTCGGCGTAAGTTACTCAAAAAATAGGAAAATATCGAAGTAGATCTGCCGCCATATTTATTTTCATTCGGGTTACATAAACGACTTTTTCTGTTCTTATAGAATTGAAGAGTTCCAAATTAGCGTTCTCGGAACGCCAACCGTTTACACTATAAATCTGATCTGTTCTCGGAACACTTATAGTGTAAACGGGGACGAATGCCTATCTATTCTGGTCTAGACCGAGAACGCAACGCAGTTTTAAGAAGTAATGTAAACAGGGCTATGATTTTGATTAAATGACAACAATAGAATAGCAGAATAGCTACATCAGAATAGCTAGTTGGCTATTTTAGCAGAATAGCTGAATAGCCTAGTTAGAATAGCTGATCGGCTATTATAGACTTTCACATTTTAGATTTGATATATTTAAGTAGCTAATAGCCGCTATTTAAGCACAATAGCAGAATAGCTACATTAGAATAGCTGGTTGGCTATTTTAGCAGAATAGCTGATTAGCCTAGTTAGAGTAGCTGATCGGCTATTTTAGACTTCCATGTTTTAGATTTTGGTATATTTAAGAAGCTAATAGCCGCAGAACATAAGAATAACCAGATATCTGAATAGAGAATAGCTGAATTTCCGTGTCAGAATAGCTGAATCATAAGAACATTGATTTAACGATAATCTTTAATAAGGCATTCAAAACACAGCACCAAAATATAGACCTACAAGAATATGGACACAATGATAACAAACTGCAAGCAAATAACATGATAATCTTAACTTTTATTCATTATTTTAATTATTCATTCAAAATCGCGATTTTTAATGAATTCTGAGTGATTCCACAAACATATATAAATAATAAATGTAAGCATACACGAACCATAAGCGTAAACAAATAAATATGTATTATATTAAATTGTAAGGGGTCATGTGATTATTATGTTCAGAGAGACTTGCATTTCTCTTCCGTTCGAGTATTTCTGCTATTCTTAATAACCATGAGAAAAAATTTAAGGCAAATGCCTGTTCGGCGCATTCAGTATTCGTACCATGAATTTCGTGGAAACGGGGTAGGTTAGGGTGGAATCGGCACTCTGGATTCCCATCAGGTGGATAACATTATCCTTTATTTTATAAAATATATCACACTATGAAATAGATTAACCTTTATTTTATAAATAATATCCCCCACTATGAAACATATCCATAGAATACCCTTTATTTTATAAATAATATCCCCCACTATGAAATATATACATAGATTATCCTTTATTTTATGAATAATATCCCCCACTATGAAATATATGTAGAGAATACCCTTTATTTAATAAATAATACCCCCTACTATGAAATAGATCTATAGATTAAACTTCATTTTATAAATAATTTATCCCACTATGAAATATATCTATAGATAACCCTTTAATTTATAAAATATATCCTCCACTATGAAATAGATTACCCTTTATTTTATAAATAATTTATCCCACTATGAAATATATATCTATAGATTTCCTTTTATTTTATAAAATATATCCCCCACTATGAAATAGATTACCTTTCATTTTATAAATAATATCCCCCACTATGTAATAGATCTATAGATTACCTTTCATTTTATAAATAATATCCCCCACTATGAAACATATCTATAGAATACCCTTTATTTTATAAATAATATCCCCCACTATGAAATATATCTATGCATTATACTTTATTTTATAAAATATATCCCACACTATGAAATAGATTACCCTTTATTTTATAAATAATATCCCCCACTATGAAATATATCTATAGAATACCCTTTATTTTATAAATAATATCCCCCACTATGAAATATATACATAGATTATCCTTTATTTTATGAATAATATCCCCCACTATGAAATATATGTAGAGAATACCCTTTATTTAATAAATAATACCCCCTACTATGAAATATATCTATAGATTAAACTTCATTTTATAAATAATTTATAACACTATGAAATATATCTATAGATTACCCTTTAATTTATAAAATATATCCTCCACTATGAAATAGATTACCCTTTATTTTATAAATAATTTATCCCACTATGAAATATATATCTATAGATTTCCTTTTATTTTATAAAATATATCCCCCACTATGAAATAGATTACCTTTCATTTTATAAATAATATCCCCCACTATGTAATAGATCTATAGATTACCTTTCATTTTATAAATAATATCCCCCACTATGTAATAGATCTATAGATAACCCTTCATTTTATAAATAATTTAGCCCACTATGAAATAGATCTATAGATTACCCTTCATTTTATAAATAATTTATCCCACTATGAAATAGATCTATAGATTACCCTTCATTTTATAAATAATTTATCCCAAGATGAAATATATCTATAGATTACCCTTTATTTTATAAAATATATCCCCCACTATGAAATAGATTACCCTTCACTTTATAAATAATATCCCCCACTATGAAATATATCTATGCATTATCCTTTATTTTATAAATAATATTCCCCACTATGAAATATATCTATACAATATCCTTTATTTCATAAAATATATCCCACACTATGAAATAGTTTACCCTTTATTTTATAAATAATATCCCCCACTATGAAATATATCTATAGAATACCCTTTATTTTATAAATAATATCCCCCACTATGAAATATATCTATAGAATACCCTTTATATTATAAATAATATTTCCCACTATGAAATAGAGTACCCTTCATTTGTAAAAATAATATCCCCCACTATGAAATAGATTTAAAGTTTAACCTTCAATTTATAAATAATATTTCCCCCACTTTGATATATATTTATAGATTACCCTTTATTTTATAAATAATATCCCCCACTATGAAATAGATCTATAGATTACCCTTCATTTTATAACATATATCCTCCACTATGAAATAGATTACCCTTCATTTTATAAATAATATCCCCCACTATGAAATATCTATAGATTATCCTTTATTTTATAAAATATATCACACTATGAAATACATTACCCTTTATATTATAAATAATATCCCCAACTATGAAACATATCTATAGAATACCCTTTATTTTATAAATAATATTCCCCACTATGAAATATATCTATACAATATCCTTTATTTCATAAAATATATCCCACACTATTGAATAGATTACCCTTTATTTGATAAATAATATCCCCCACTATGAAATATATCTATAGAATACCCTTTATTTTATAAATAATATCCCCCACTATGAAATATATCTATAGAATACCTTTATATTATAAATAATATTCCCCACTATGAAATAGAGTACCCTTCATTTGTAAAAATAATATCCCCCACTATGAAATAGATTTAAAGTTTACCCTTCAATTTATAAATAATATTTCCCCCACTTTGATATATATTTATAGATTACCCTTTATTTTATAAATAATATCCCCCACTATGAAATAGATTTAGAGATTACCCTTCATTTTATAATCAATTCCTCCCACTATCAAACAGAATAATTAGATTACCCTTTATTTTATAATAACGTTCCCCCACTATTTAACATTATTATAGTTTAATCATTAATTTATGAATAAATTCCACTATCAAACAGAAAAATTAGATAACCCTAATTCCTCCCACTATCAAACAGAATAATTAGATAGCCCTTTATTATATAATTACGTTCCCCCACTATTAAACATTATCATAGTTTAATCTTTATTTTAAGAATAATTACCCCCCCCCCACTATCAAACAGAATAATTAGATAACCTTTTATTTATAAAAAATTTCCCCCACTATTTAATACATTTATAGTTTACCCTTTATTTTATAAATAATTTCTCTCACTATCAAACACATCTATTATATTACTCTTTATTTTATAAATAATCATTTTATAAATAATATCCCCCATTATGAAATATATCTATAGATTATCCTTTATTTTATAAAATATATCCCACACTAGGAAATAGATTACCCTTTATTTTATAAATAATATCCCCCACTATGAAACATATCTATAGAATACCCTTTATTTATAAATAATATCCCCCACTATGAAATATATCTATAGATTATCCTTTATTTTATATAATATATCCCACACTATGAAATAGATTACCCTTTATTTTATAAATAATATTCCCCACTAATAAATTCAGAAAACTTCCATGTCTATAATTGCCATTCAGCCATCCTAACTAGGCTATTCTGCTAAAATAGCCAACTAGCTTTTCTAATTTGGCTATTCTGCTATTGTGCTTAAATAGCGGCTATTAGCCACCAAAATAAATTCAGAAAACTGCCATGTCTAAAGTAGTCCATCACCTATTCTAACTAGGCTATTCAGCTATTCTGCTAAATAAGCCAACCAGCTATTCTAATTTGGCTATTCTGCTATTGTGCTAAAATAGCGGCTATTAGCCACCAAAATAAATTTAGAAAAACTTCCATGTCTAAAATAGCCCATCAGCTATTCTAACTAAGCTATTCAGCTATTCTGCTAAAAGAGCCAACTGGCTATTCTAAGGTAGCTATTCTGCTATTGTGCTAAAATAGCAGCTATTAGCCACCAAAATATAGCCCATCAGCTATTCTAACTAGGCTATTCAGCTATTCTGCTAAAATAGGCAACTGGCTATTCTAGGGTAGCTATTCTGCAATTGTGCTACCCTTTATATTATAAATAATATTCCCCACTATGAAATAGAGTACCCTTCATTTGTAAAATAATATCCCCCACTATGAAATAGATTTAAAGTTTACCCTTCAATTCATAAATAATATTTCCCCCACTTTGATATATATTTATAGATTACCCTTTATTTTATAAATAATATCCCCCACTATGAAATAGATTTAGAGATTACCCTTCATTTTATAATCAATTCCTCCCACTATCAAACAGAATAATTAGATTACCCTTTATTTTATAATAACGTTCCCCCACTATTAAACATTATTATAGTTTAATCATTAATTTATGAATAAATTCCACTATCAAACAGAAAAATTAGATAACCCTAATTCCTCCCACTATCAAACAGAATAATTAGATAGCCCTTTATTATATAATTACGTTCCCCCACTATTAAACATTATCATAGTTTACTCTTTATTTTATGAATAATCCCCACTAATATCCCCCACTATGAAACATATCTATAGAATACCCTTTATTTATAAATAATATCCCCCACTATGAAATATATCTATAGATTATCCTTTATTTTATATAATATATCCCACACTATGAAATAGATTACCCTTTATTTTATAAATAATACTCCCCACTAATAAATTCAGAAAACTTCCATGTCTATAATTGCCATTCAGCCATCCTAACTAGGCTATTCTGCTAAAATAGCCAACTAGCTATTCTAATTTGGCTATTCTGCTATTGTGCTAAAATAGCGGCTATTAGCCACCAAAATAAATTCAGAAAACTGCCATGTCTAAAGTAGTCCATCACCTATTCTAACTAGGCTATTCAGCTATTCTGCTAAATAAGCCAACCAGCTATTCTAATTTGGCTATTCTGCTATTGTGCTAAAATAGCGGCTATAAGCCACCAAAATAAATTTAGAAAACTTCCATGTCTAAAATAGCCCATCAGCTATTCTAACTAAGCTATTCAGCTATTCTGCTAAAAGGTAGTTATTCTGCTATTGTGCTAAAAAAGCAGCTATTAGCCACCAAAATATAGCCCATCAGCTATTCTAACTAGGCTATTCAGCTATTCTGCTAAAATAGCCAACTGGCTATTCTAAGGTAGCTATTCTGCAATTGTGCTAAAATAGCGGCTATTAGCCACCAAAATAAATTCAGAAAACTTCCATGTCTACATTAGCCCATCAGCTATTCTAACTAGGCCATTCTGCTAAAATAGCCGACTGGCTATTCTAATGCAGCTATTCTGCTATTGTGCTAAAATAGCGGCTATTAGCCACCAAAATAAATTCAATAAAACTCCCATGTCTAAAATAGCCCATCAGCTATTCTACCTAGGCTATTCAGCTATTCTACTAAAATAGCCAAATGGCTATTCCAAGGTAGCTATTCTGCTATTGTGCTAAAATAGCGGCTATTAGCCACCAATTTTCATCTGAGTTTAGCTGATTTTTTCTAAATAGCAAATGAAACTTAATAGGAAAATAGCTATTTTTTTTCTCAAAACCCAGATCCTGCACCTTACTCAACATGCAACAGTCCTTGTTCTGTTCTTCGCTAGGTCTTTTGAACACAAGTTATAATGTTAACCTAGGTCAAAGAGTAAATATTTACCCAGCAAAAAAGGTACAATATACTGACTGTTTCACCAGTTTTTGAATCACGACCCATGCCTTGAGTTGTAAGGAACATCATGTCTTCTTCTTTCTTATAGTCCTATACTATTAAGCCTAGTTCCCCGTGTAGGCCTACGCCTACTACCGACACTGGCTGAGGGTTAAGTCATGTTCTCTAGTCTTGTCTTCAACCAAAATCGCTTCTACCAATCATTTATAGAAGATGACATCGCTGGTAGGTGTTAGTCGCTGAAAATTTCATCTAAATCCCTTTTAGTATCAAAAAGCTTCCAAATCTTCTACAATTTTGACAACTCACAAAGACGCCATTATTCATGTCGACGCTTGACTTCAAACAAACGGTTTGTTTTTATAATGTAACCTCGGCCGTTATACGCTACCAAATCGTAATCATGACAACTCGGACCAAAGACAACTCGGACTAGTCATGGGCCTACTATAAATTGTTTATGCTTATTTGTTTAAAATAACATATCTTTTCAAAATGGACACGCCCGGACATCTCAAACTGTGTCGGTCACAGTTTGAAATGTCTGCGACTAGTGCGCGTGTGCCATTGGACATTTCCAAGGTAAGCTCTGTAGACTATTTCTGATTAGCTAAGCAAAAGATTTCATGTGTTTGAGGCTGTCGAATGATTGTCCGAAACAAATCAAGACTGTGCCCCTTTAAATCAAAATCAGTTATTTTCGACATAACTTTCTCGGAATCAAATCAAAGTCATTTATTTTTGACATTCTTTTCTCGGAATGAAATTAAGATCAGTTATTTTTGATAAACCTTTCTCGGAATTAAATCAAATTCTGTTATTTTCGACATACATTTCTCGGAATTAAATAGTCGCTTTACAACTATACATCACTCTACACTACTTTGCAGCTACACTACACTACTATACATAGCTCTACACTACTATGCATCACTCTACATTACTATACATCACTCTACACTACCATTGCTCTCAGTTCTACCCATCACTCAACACTCATTTCAATCTTGACGTCCATTCACCTGACGATCTCACCCTAACCCCAATTGAGCGCATAGAAATCGATTTGCCCGAAGATGAAACTACCAAATTCCGTCAATCTAGAGAAGCCCATTGGATTGAGACAATAAATACAGCAAGACCCATAGGACTTAATATTTCCCACGGTGTAGTCATAGCACCCTTTGTAGTTCCCTTCAATACAACCAGTAATAAAGCAACAAGATAGTTCAAGCCCATTATAAGAGTCTTCAAGAGAAATCTCCTCATGTCTATAAACAGAAAATGATAGTGGCATATTCAAAAAATCAGAACTTAAATGACAACCTTGTTCATAGCAAACGGGTGGGTTTCAAAAGCCTACCGCCAACCGCTGCCAACCGGCCTACCGATAGCAAAAAAAGGCGCCAAAATTGGTATTGTTAAATGTAAGGATCGTAGATTTTCATACAATAAAACGAAACTATTTAATTTGACGAAATTTTTGTTGACGTCAAAATTATGGAATCAAAATTATCTAAAGAATGAAACGAAAAAAATAAATTTTCATTTTCGTGTTCAGCGATTTCTTTCTTTTTCCAAATGCTGGAAGTGTGCTTCCAGTCTTGGTGAAGCGTTTTATCAACTAAATATACTGCTGATTTGGTTGGATTAACAGGAGGAGCATTCGCAGAATTATTATAGTCTACGTCAAGGATTAACTTTGAAAAAATTCTAAAAGGTGGAAGAAAGATCCCTTGGCCTTGTTGATCATCCATGATGCCGACGACGTTAAATAAATAAATTAAGGGAAGTAACTCTGAAACAAACGACCTTCCTGTCGTGATCATTTAAAAAAGATTTAAGGGTACTTTTACGGTTAATTGTGTGTCCCATTTGAATACAAATTAGATTATTGCTTTTTTGGCATGGATTGTATCAGTTAATATGAAGAAAAACATCGCTGAACACGAAAAGAAAATATTTATTTTTTTCGTTTCATTTTTAAAATAATTTTGATTCCATAATTTTGACGTCAACAAAAGTTCCGTCAAATTGAATAGTTTCGTTTTATTGTATGAAAATCTACGATCATTAAATTTAACAATATCTATTTTGGCGCATTTTTTTTCCTTCTGGTAGGCCGGTTGGCAGCGGTTGGCGGTAGGCTTTTGAAACCCACCCATAGCAAACTAAAAACAATCTGTACTTAACAGGTACTATACTTCTCGCCCATTGAGCGGGTTTTTTTTTTCTAATTTTAGAAAAGAAGAGAAGAAAATCATCCAACAGTTCCAGATCCCAATTTCTCAATAAAATATTTGTTCCACCCTAGGCCTGTACATCTGGGAGATTCAATCCCTCCCTTTCCCGAAATCTACACTACTATACATCTGCACTACACTACTATACATTGCTCTACACTACTATACATTGCTCCACACTACTATACATTGCTCTACACTCAATATTGCTCAACGCTAATAAACACCGTTCTACTCTACTATACATCACGCTACACTAATATACATTGCTCTACAATACTATCCCATCACTCTACACTCACTATTGCTCAACGCTAATGTATACGCTACTATGCATCATTCTACACTACTATGCATCACTCTCACTACTATACATCACTCTACACTACTATGCATCACTCTACACTACTATACATCACTCTACACTACTATAAACTACTATACATTGCTCCACAATACTATACATTGCTCAATACTACTATACATAGCTCTACACTACACTACTATACATAGCTCTACACTACTATACATAGCTCTACACTACTATACATAGCTCTACACTACACTACTATACATAGCTCTACATCAATATACATAACTCTACTATGCATCGCTCTATACTACTATGCACCACTCTACACTCCTATGCATCACTCTACATTTTTCTTTTAATTATGTTATTATCAGCTCTTTACGTCATAAAGACAGACACGCCCTTCGGTATTGTAACCATGTGAGCTAGAGTACATAAATGTTGAACTTTATTTCGAGTTCATGGAGCAGTATTTTAAGCGCTCAACGAAGTATCTCGAGCGTTATACATTTACGCTCCACCTCTCTGTACTACTTTACAACATTCTACACTACTATAAATCACTCTAATATAAACGGTACAGGGGGCATAGGTACAGTTCCCCCCACGCCCTCGAAAGAATGGGGCAATTGCCCAGCTGCCCTTAAATCTTAATAAAGCCGACCGCGCCCTTCAAAATATTTTTTCATATTGTTGACTGTCAACGATCATCAAATGAAAGCTATAGTTGCTCCCTCTGAGCATGTCGAGTTTGCATGGCCCTCGGATTAAACCTTTAGTGTGTGAGTCTTAATCATACGTCATTTTATCGAATAAAGATGTGATTATTGATATTGGAATTAATTCTATAGTGATTTATATTTGCAGAAAATAAATTTTCAAACTTTCCTGTGAGTTTTCGTGAATTAAGATGCCATCCCCTTGTCATTTAGCTGAGGAGAGGGCTAAAAGTCCAAGGCAGCTTAAGCCCCTGACCATAATACACTAACCTACACTGTTTAATACTTTGAGGACTGTGTTAAGTATAATAATGCTCTAATTCTCCCAAATGTACAGGACTAGGGAGGAACAAATACTTTATTGAGAAATTGGAATAAAACTAAAAGGTCTGGATATGTTGGTTAATTTTCTTCTGTTTTGATCTGAAATTAGAAAAAATAATATCCCGCCCATTGGGCGAGATGTATAGTACTTGTTAAGTGCAGATTGTTTCTAGTTTGCTATGAACAAGATTGTCAATAAAGTTCTTATTTTTTGAATAACATGTTTTTGCAACATCCCCTGTGGAGTGATGTATATTAGTGTAAAGTGTAGAGTGATGTATAGTAGTGTAGAACGGTGTATATTAGCGTTGAGCAATAGTGAGTGTAGAGTGATGGGTAGTAGTATAGAGCAATGTATATAAGTGTAGCGTGATGTATAGTAGTGTAGAACGGTGTATATTAGCGTTGAGCAATAGTGAGTGTAGAGTGATGGGTAGTATTGTAGAGCAATGTATATTAGTGTAGCGTGATGTATAGTAGTGTAGAACGGTGTATATTAGCGTTGAGCAATAGTGAGTGTAGAGTGATGGGTAGTAGTGTAGAGCAATGTATAGTAGTGTAGTGTAGATGTATAGTATTTTAGAAGGATGTAAAGTGTAGAGTGAGTGTATAGTGATGGAAAGGAGTGTAGAGTGATGGGTAGTAGTGTAGAGCAATGGTAGTGTAGAGTGATGTATAGTAGTGTAGAGTGATGCATAGTAGTATAGAGCTATGTATAGTAGTGCAGAGTAGATGTATAGTAGTGTGAAGTGATGGGTAGTAGTGTAGGGCAATGTATACTAGTGTAGTGTAGATGTATAGTAGTGTAAAGTGATGTGTAGTATTGTAGAGCAATGTATATTAGTGTAGCGTGATGTATAATAGTGTAGAAAGGTGAATATTAGCGTTGAGCAATAGTGAGAGTAGAAATAAAAATGAAATGAATGGAGTTTTACGTCCTATTCTTCTGCACCTTGTTAAGTACAGATTGTTTCTAGTTTGCTATGAACAAGATTGTCATTAAAGTTCTTATTTTTTGAATAACATGTTTTTGCAACATTCCCCTGTGGAGTGATGTATATTAGTGTAAAGTGTAGAGTGATGTATAGTAGTGTAGAACGGTGAGTGATGGGTAGTAGAGTAGAGCAATGTATAGTAGTGTAGTGTAGATGTATAGTATTTTAGAAGGATGTAAAGTAGTGTAGAGTGAGGTATAGGAGTGTAGAGTGATGGATAGGAGTGAAGAGTGATGGGTAGTAGTGTAGAGCAATGGTAGTGTAGAGTGATGTATAGTAGTGTAGAGTGATGCATAGTAGTGTAGAGCTATGTATAGTAGTGCAGTGTAGATGTATAGTAGTGTAAAGTGATGTGTAGTATTGTAGAGCAATGTATATTAGTGTAGAGTGATGTATAGTAGTGTAGAACGGTGTATATTAGCGTTGAGCAATAGGTAGTGTAGAGTGATGGTAGTAGTGTAGAGCAATGTATAGTGGTGTAGTGTAGATGTATAGTATTTTAGAAGGGTGTAAAGAAGTGAAGAGTGATGTATGGGAGTGTAGAGTGATGGATAGGAGTGTAGATTGATGGGTAGTAGTGTAGAGCAATGGTAGTGTAGAGTGATGTATAGTAGTGTAGAGTGATGCATAGTAGTGTAGAGCTATGTATAGTAGTTTAGTGTAGATGTATAGTAGTGTAAAGTAATGGGTAGTAGTGTAGAGCAATGTTTAGTAGTATAGAGTGATGTATAGTTGCAGTGTAGAGCGATGTACAGTAGTGTAGAGCGATTATTTAATTCCGAGAAAAGTATGTCGAAAATAGCTGATTTTGATTTAATTCCGAGAAAGGTACGTCGAAAATCAATTACTTTGATTTAATTCCGAGAAAAGTATGTCGAAAATAAATGATTTTGATTTAACTCCAAAAAAGGTATGTCGAAATTAAATTAATACAATTTATTTCGAGAAAAGTATATGGAAATTAAATAACCCACCACTATACTTTTTTTCTTCTGTTATTACAACTTATTTCGAGAAAAATATGTCAAAATTAAATAATCAATTGGTTTTCCACATAGTAAGGTAAAATTATCGATAATATTAATTTTTTTTTCTTCTGTTAATATGGCCCAAGAACGCTTCCGTACTACCAAGGGATACCACTGCAATGTTGCAGGTATCTACATTCGGGAAAGGTTTCTGTTAGGAAGAACCTGGTTTGATGATTGGTAACTCTGTTACCACATCAGAATTAGTCAGAAAAATTTGACTAATAAGACAAATAAGACCTACCGTATTAAAAAGGTTACTGTGTTAGTCTCGCTGTGTAATTTAGACAACTGTGAAGTAAGATCAGTGCAAAACTGTCAAGTTTCCGGTGAGTCTGGTAAAAACGATCAGATAAAAAACATTACCGTACCTGATATATTGAGAAGCAAAAAAGGAAAAGGAAGGAAAAATCTAGATCGACTGGCGATCTGGATCTTGGAAGGACTAAAACAGTCGAGATGGCCAAAGACACGGGAGATCATCCACTCAAAACGTTAAAACCTTATAGGGGTTCGTTAGAAAACAGAGAAGTTATAGACAAAGCTGTCGATGATATGTTAAAGGCAGGTATTATAAGACCTAGTACATTAAATTGGAATTTTCCTGTGGTGATAGTTGAAAAAAGAACCAAGAATTCAGATGGAACCATAAAATAATCTAAGAGATCTAAGACATCTTAATCTTCTCAAATTCTCCTCAAAAACGTATGAAACATCTACAAATAGTATTCGATCGGACTAAGATCCCATGATTTAAAACTCAAAATCAGTAAATGTTCCTTCCTACAGAATGAGACCTCATATCTGGGATTTAGAATAACACCTGAAGGCATTAAACCAGACGAAAATTAGGTCAAGGCAATAAGACAAATGTCCCCTCCTACAATGGTCAGAGAAACACGCTCATTCTTAGGTTTAATATCCTTTTATAGAAGGTTTCTTCCAAATTGCTGAGTCAATAATAGATTTAACTAAAGAAGTATTCAAGGTTTAAGTGGATGGGTGAATGTCAAAGTGCTTTGAATATTTGAAAGATAGCCGTACTATTGTTCCATTATTAGGTTATCCTGACCCTGATTTACCCTATATTCTATATACAGATGCTAGTGACACCTGTAAAGGGGCATGTTTAGTTCAAGTTCAAAATGAACAAGAAGTACCTGTTTATTTTCTTTCACATAAATTTTCAAAAGTCAGCTCAGAAATAGTCGGTATTGAGAAGGAAGCATTTGATATTAACTATAGCCTTCAAAAATTGCATTTTATTTGCATGGTTCTTATTTCATTATAAGAACAGACCACAAATCTCACCAGCATATTCTTGATTCACCAATAAGAAGGTTCAAATGTGGGCTTTGAATATTATTTTCTTCTTACAACTGTAAAGTTGAATATATTAAAGGGGAATTTAATTCTTGCATGATATGCTGTAAAGATTGCCCGATAAAGCCTCACATGATAATTTATGAGGTTCTGCAAGTGAAGAAATGGAACCTGGTATAAGAGACAACAGCTTCAAAGTGAATGTTATAAACTCAAATAAACTGAATCCTAGAGTTTACGTTATGTGCCAAGCGCCCATTATTGATGATACGAGCTAAATCCAGCATTTAAAATTGAACGAGTTTGATATGGTTGTTGAACAATCTAAAGATCAAAACATTATCAATATACTTGACAACCTAAAACAAGGGAAATGTTAAGCTCAAATACCCAATCAATTTTTAGTAATTGAAAACCTTGTTTATTTTATGTCTGACCCTAATGGTGAACCCATAACACGTTTGTACATTCCAGAACAATTAGTCAGTGTATTGATAACCTCCTATCATGACAAGGCAGGTCACATGGGTGTTGACGCGGTGAGTTCATTATACAGACTCCAGACTCTAGACCCGGTCAAGGCCAAAGCCTTGTAGTAATCAAGGGTCATGGAGAGTGACAAATGTGAATGGGAAGTTTCGTACTCTATGTGGTATGTATTAGTGTGTCTAGTATCTTCTTGGAATAATAAAGCTTTCTCAAGAATAATAAATATTGTTCACAGTTATTCTATTTTCACAATTTTGTATTAAAATAAATAATAAATACCAATAAATATGTTATTCATGTTGTAACAAATTTAGATGTTTTTGAGAAGAAAATATTATCCTGGAGTCTGGAGTCTGTATAATGAACCCACCGGTGTTGACGAGGTATATGACACTATGAAAATAAAATATTATTTCCCTATGTATGTATAAACAGTTACATGAGTATTATTATCAAATGTGTGATTTGTCAAACTAGGGTTCTCACTCATCAAAACCCGAGTATGGTGCAAAGTGACATTCCACAATTTCCTCTTGCTAAAATTAGCCTAGATCTGTCAGGTCCATATCATAACACTTTATCTTCTTATGCATATAAGCACGTTTTCCACGAAAACATCCACCAATCCATACCCATTAATATCAAAACACATATTTGGCATTACAGCGACCCACTGTCCACCGTATTTATTCAAATAAACAAATCGATATTTTTACTCAAAAACCTGTGCTCATTCGTAATGCAAATAGACCCTACAAAGTGTACGTTGAGCGAACGCCTATGTCAATCCCCCAAAAAAACCATACTACAAAATATTCACCAAATATATATATATATATACAATATTCAAAATTAATTAACATTCACATAAATTAAAGTGTTGTCTATCCACCTTGACAGTGTCGCCTGAAGTGAAGCTGACACGTACTCAACTCACGCGCATTGACACGTAATCAATGGTAGTCAATACAAATAATACATAAGGTATGGAAACACTTATCGGCGGCGATAAGAAATCGATTTCCCTCATACGAGGGAAATGAAATTGGCAAAACACACCTCGTAGAAGTATTCTGTTTGATTTTGTCCAACGATATTGGACATATTACCCCAATGGAGACGTCACCAGGGGGTGACGTGTGATATCATCCCTAGGAATAATATCTGACATCACCCTCTGACGAGGAAATTAAAAAAAACATTGTAAAGTTATTTTATTTTGATATTATATTAATTTCACAGTAAGTAGCACTGTCTTATAAACGATTCATTTATACAAATCTTCAAATTCCGCGTAAAATATCCAAGTTGGATTTTCTTACCATAAAGTTAAAGAGATACACAAGTGAAGTAGTGCCGTCCTTTTTTACCGACCTTGACCGTCAGGGAGAATTTATTTCTCACGCATGTTTATACATTTCCGTACATTTCCGCCGTTTTTTACGTATGCAAATGAACACGTCATTATTCCATATAAGGTATATGTTCTATTATGTAGAAGTCTATTCTGCAAGGCTCAATTATGTAGAAGTCTATTCTGCAAGGCTCGATAATGCAAAGTGCGTAATGTAAAGTGAATGCAGAATTTATAATGCAAAGTGTCTAATGCATAATGCATAGTGTAAATTGTTAGCTGCATTCGTGTGCCATATCACGGGATTTTGGGGTATACTCATACATTTAACATTTTTACAAATCGACAATTGTACTTTGCAGCATTGACAAATGTATTTTGTAATATTAACATTGGTATTTAAAGCTGTAACAAAATCGAGAATATTGGCAACGTTATAGCTCCATAATAAGTAAATATAATTTAGAATCTGATATATTGGAGATAAATCGCGAACAAAATATATTTTATTAACAGAAGCGGAAGCTCAATCTTGCACTATACCTTTAATGTCTTATTGTAAAGTGAGAGTCCGGTGTATCCGATTAACTTTAGTAAACTCTGCATTATGCGCTGTTTATAGAAAACGAAAAAGCAATTACGCAAAGTTGTCGAATTACAGTTGTTCCAAAAGCTATTTTACCTTTCGCTGCATATATTTTTCCAACAGTCTTTGGATTGTTGTTACTACTGAATCATTAAAAGTGTCTTGTCAAAACCCCAGACCACATCATTCTATAGTTGTAATCACGCCTCCAATCAGCATGATTTCTTTAAAAGCTACTTGTTCGGCTTCAAGTAATTACTTAAATCTTACACCTTTTTTATTTTAATAGCAGCAAATCTCTTGAACATTATTCTTTTGATAAAGTAACAACTATTTTTAATACATCTATTTCTCGTATTTGGAAACCCATATTGGATAATTTAATTTTTTTTAACTAATTTATGGCTCCCACCTATCAAAGAAATCTCTATGGATCATCTTGTGCATGAATTACACGGTATCAGGAAAGTTGAATTGTCTGATTCAGTCTTTCCTAAACGGGGTTATACTATTATCCTATTTTGGCATTAGTTTTATTGGCATTATTGTTTTCAAAAAATATAAACTTAATTGCCTGGTGTCAGGGAAGAAATTGAGAAAACCAACAACAGAAGAATCGACGAAGAAAGCAGAAGCAGAGTACATTGCCCTTTAACAACTCCCAGTACGATCAACAATTGCACCAACAACTACATCAACAACAACATCCATTAGATTGTTCCCAGAAATACCAAGAGTACTTAAACTAAAAGAAACCAGATCTGATACTTCTCCTGTTAAAATTTGGTTCCAGAATAAAATCATACTAAATCCACTCAAGCATCATTTTTTTTCCGAATCCGCTGTTATTACAACATTAGCCATAGTTGTTCCAGTTGTTCCAGTTAGATCAATTCACAAATTAATTGATCTTGTTCCAGTAAGATCAATACGTCAATTACTTGATTTTGTTCCAGTTAGATCAATACGTCAAATAATTGATCTTGTTCGAGTTGTTCCAGTAAGATCAATTCGTCAATTACTTGATGATGTTCGAAATGTTTCAGTAATAATTTATCGAACTTTTGGCAGTGTTCCTGGGTTCCAGTGTAAGCAGATAATAGATTATATGGACCGTTTTCCTTTCCTGTTGCTAAAGCTGGTGGACACCTTTTGGATATTCTGTTGAGTAAAACCAATGTTGGATTCTGTGTCTCTCGTGTTTGTGACATCGGATATAATTATTATATAATAGTGAGTTATTGGAGTGTGCTTGAAATCCTACCGATGTTTGTTTGTGTTTATGTGTCTTTTCGCTCTGCTTTATTATTTGCTTTCATATATCTTTCAGGGCTATGTTCAGAAACATGTGATTAGTTTCTATAGAAAGTAATGGACAAAAAGTGACACTTTATAGGTTCTGATGTAGTCCCTTAATTTAGATTCGATTTATTTGATTTATTGTATTATTGTTTTTCACAGAAAAGGTGATGAGGGAGTGGATTATTAATCTAGATTAATGCTGACTGTGCATGCATGTTTGAAGTGGACAACTTGCATTAAAGCTACACCAGCCATTAGCATGAATGTTGGGCATCCAGGGTACAGGTCGTGGAATAAGAGAGCCTGCCAAGTCAGGACCGAGAGCCAGAACAGAGCAGGATTCGCCGCCACCAATCTCCGATATCTCTCACCAACTTTTAGAATAAAGAATTATAAAACACAACGTGAAGTCATTTAATACGGAAGCGTATTAGGGCCATTCAATTTTTTTTTTTTGTGTAAATTTTCAAGTTAATAACTTGAATTTTCAAATCTTCAACTGGCCTATCATACAATCTACCAGTTACACTAACCATACCACCCATCATACCATACCCACCCATTCCAACTAGCATACCTCCCATCATACCATACCCATCCATTCCAACTAGCATACCTCCCATCATGCCATACCCACCCATTACAACTAGCATACTTCATATCATACCATTCCCACCCATTACAACAGTCCTAGCATACAATCTACCAATTCCAACATGCATACCTCCAATCATACCATACCCACACTAACCATATATCCAATCATACTATACCCATCCATTCCAACTAGCATACCACCCATCATACCACACCCACCCATCCCAACTAGCATACTCCCCATTATACCATACCCATCCATTCCATTGTATGATAGGCCTGTTGTAATGGGTGGTTATGGTATGATAGGAGGTATGCTAGTTGGGATGGGTGGGTATGGTATGATAGGAGGTATAGGTTCAGCTGTAAATATACCCATATCATAACCCATTAATTTAAATGTAGCACAAGTTTGTATTGAAATATTAGGTGTTTTTATTTGATCAGATATCAAACTATGTAACCAATATAATTGGGACAGTAGTCAGGAAAATTAAAAACATCTTAAATTATTATGTGGATTCAGAGAAATCTTTCGCTTATAGGAAAATCTGTAGAAGTACTTACAATATGTATGACTAAATTATGGTACATACTAAGAGTTCTTAATATTCCTGACTCTACTGTCTCAGAAATTAACAATGCAATTAAGAAATTCTTATGCAGCAATAAGCCTCCATATATCAAATATTCCAGTATAATTCTTCCCTGTAGACAGGGTGGCCTAAATATACCAGATTTAACAACAAGGCAGAATTCTTTGAGAATTATTTGGATATCAAGATTTTAAGACCCCTCTTTATTTGGAAATATATTTTGTCTTTTTATCTTTTATTGAATTGTAAATGTGGCCTTAGAATTGAAGTTTTTAGTATGAAACCAATCTTTAAACCCCGTTTTTTTCCCCCATTTTATCAAAGCATCCTTTTATCATGAGATTATTTAAACCTTAAAGCACGCTCTGAACAATCTTGTATGTATGACTAAATTATGGTACATACTAAGAGTTCTTAATATTCCTGACTCTACTGTCTCAGAAATTAACTATGCAATTAAGAAATTCTTATGCGGCAATAAGCCTCCATATATCAAATATTCCAGTATAATTCTTCCCTGTAGACAGGGTGGCCTAAATATACCAGATTTAACAACAAGGCAGAATTCTTTGAGAATTATTTGGATATCAAGATTTTAAGACCCCTCTTTATTTGGAAATATATTTTGTCTTTTTATCTTTTATTGAATTGTAAATGTGGCCTTAGAATTGAAGTTTTTAGTATGAAACCAATCTTTAAACCCCGTTTTTATAATAAAGCTTAATATAAGATTGGATAGATCTTCTCGAGAGCTACCACATTTGTACAGGTCAAAATGTAGCCAAGGGTCAACGTCACAATATACGACCCTTCAAAGTTTTTTATAACTTTTAATCGTAAAAAAATCAAAATCAACATCAAAATTAAAAAATCGGTTTCCCTATATATTTCGGCAAACGTTTCTAGATTCTGTATACATCAAAAGCCAGCCCCGTGTAAGCCTATTAGCCTAGATGAGGACCGCCAGCTTGAACATTTCAAAAAGAAAGATAAATTTTCCCCCGAAAAAGGAATTATGTAAAAAATATAAGATAGCTTGCCAGGCAAGGTAATATACGCCCACTGGCAGCATTTATTTCAAATAAAAACTTTTCAGTAAGGTTACAATAAGTGGAATGAATTATTCAACCTACCAACCTATTTTATTCTAGGCTCTCTAGTTTCATTAAAAACTGTCAAGAATTGTACCTAATAACAACTCATTAAATATTTTTCGGTATTTTTATGATTTGCAATAGGGTTCACCCTTAATAATATTTTGATATTTTTAATTCTTAATAAGGCTCATCCTTGGTTGATATTAAAAAATTTCAGCGAGTTTTGTCAAAAAGGAATGTTTAGAGTGTTCACAAGCCAAAAGTTGAAAGCGTTTTTGAAAACAGGCGCAATAAATGACACTAAATATTTTTCGATTTATCTGATTTTCAATAGGGTTTATCCTTGTGAGAAAACAAATACTAAAACCAAGTTTCATCAAAATCCATTCAAAATTGTTCTTTCTAGAGTGTTTGCGAGTTAAATTGAACGCGTTTTCAAAAACAAGGTCAATAACTTGTACTAAATATTTTTGGATTTTCAATAGGGTTCATCCTTGGGAGACAACAAATACTCCAGCTAAGTTACATCAAAATCCATTACAAATTGTTCTTTCTAGAGTCTTTACAAGCTAAAATTGAACGCTTTTCAAGAACAAGGGCTATAACTTACACTAAATATATTTCTATTTATTTGATTTATAATAGGGTTCATCCTTGGGTAAAAACAAATACTCAAGCCAAAGTTAATCAAAATCCATTAAGAATAGTTCTTTCTAGAGTGTTTACAAGCTAAAATTGAATGCGTTTTCAAGAACAAGGGCAGTAACTCATACTAAAAAAATTTTCAATCTAGCTGATTTTTAATAGGGTTCATCCTTGAGTTATAACACACTCTCACACCAAGTTTCATCAAATTCATCAAGAATTGTGCCATGTAGAGTGTTTACGAGGGAAAAATCGAACGCGTTAAAATATATCTAATATGAATTAGTGCCCTTGTTCTTTTAGATATTTTTAATTTTCAATTAGGCTCATCCCTTGCGATATCCAACAATTTCAGTGAGATTTGTCAACATAGGTCATGAATTGTACCTTCTAGAGTGTTTATTAGCCAAAAAGTTAAACCCGTTTTCAAACACAAGGGCAATAACTGACACTAAATATATTTCGATTTATTTGATTTTCAATAAGGTTCATCCTTGGGTAAAAACAAATACTCAAGCCAAGTTTTATCAAAATCCATTAAGAATTGTTCTTTCTAGAGTGCTTACAAGCTAAAATTGAACGCGTTTTCAAACACAAGGGCAATAACTGATACTAAATATTTTTTGATTTAAATGAATTTCAATAGGGTTCATCCTTAGGTGATTACTCATGCCAAGTTATGTCAAAATTGCTCAAGAATTGTGTTTACAAGGCAAAAATCCAACACATTTTATAGAACAAGGGCAATAATTCCTATTAAATATATTTCGATATGTGCTATTTTCAAAAGGGTTCATTCGTTGGTGATATTAAACAATTTCAGCAAGTTTCGTCAAAATCGGTCAATAACTGTGCTTTGTAGAGTGTTTACAAGCTAAAAATTGAACGCGTTTTCAAAAACAAGGGCAATAACTGATATTAATTTTTTTTCGATTTGACTGGTTTTCAATAGGCTTCATCCTTGGGTGATAACAAATACTCAGGCCAAGTTTCATTAAAATCCATTAAAAATTGTTCTCTCAAGAGTGTTTACAAGCTAAAATTGAACGCGTTTTCAAGAACAAGGGCAATAACTCATACTAAATGTTTTTCAATTTCGCTGATTTTCGATAGGGTTTATCCTTGAGTTATAACATACTCTCACACCAAGTTTCATCAAAATCGGTCAAGAATTGCACTTTGTAGAGTGTTTACGAGCCATTCAAGAACAAGGGCACAAACTCATACTAATTTTTTTCCGATTTCGCTGATTTTCAATAGGGTTCATCCTTGCGTGATCATAAACACTCATATTAAGTTTCATCTAAATCCGTCAAGAATTACACCGTGTAGAGTGTTTACGAGCAATTGTGGACGGACGGACGGACCGACGGACGGACGGACGGACGGACGGACGGACGGACGGATGTGGGTGACGACAATATACGCCCCCCATTTCATGTGGGCGTATAAAAAACTTAGTCTTCTCCAGATCAGAAGAAAAGTTTGTTTGTGTCTTTGTGTCAGAAGATTTTAGTGAAAGTAAAATGTCAGTTATTGTTTACAACAAATCAACATTGTGCTCTCCACTTACCCTCTCAGCTTTCAAGAATGGTGTTAGTGTACTACTGAACAAAATACTGAATAATAATGGACTGTCATGTTATTCCCAATTTTTCGAGGCTGTGAATATCATGCATAATTATATGGTCAAAGTTGAACATGTTCTCGAAAAAAGAACCAAG
>CM060199.1:31651737-31781620 GCA_030562195.1 Nipponacmea schrenckii
TCGTTCTCATCATAGAACTGTATACAGTTCTATGTTCTCATGAAATGCGAGAAATGCTTTCCAACATTTGTTCGGTTAACTTCATTCGGCGTTATGAAGTGGGCATTATTAGTTCGGCTTGATCTTTAATTTGTTTAGTAATATTCTTTATTCGAATGATAAATTTTTAACAACAAATTATTGATTTAGCGAACAAATGTCAAATTAAGCGTACAAATGTTGATCTTACTGTACTGTTTGACACCGAATTATTCATTAAGAATGATTAATTTTGGCAGGGATTGTCTTCCATACTCGACAGATGTTATACAATGTTGACTGAGTCCTTTGATAAGGTGTTCTAAGGATGGAAATATGTATTGGTTATGGTTAATACTACTTAATGTTAAGTATCTTATGTAATGCTACTGGTGGAAGGTATAATGTGGTTAAATTAATTTGGTATTTGGTTTTAGCCTATTTTAAAGGGGCCCAGGCTTGATTTTTATGGGTCGTTTTGGGCCTTTGTTACATTTAAACAGTCCTCAGAAATATTCAAGCTCTGAGAAAATCGCAAAATACCTTGAAATATGCCTCAAACAAAAGATTTCACTTTTCATTTTTTTCCGTGCTGTACGCGGCTGGTCTCCAGTCAGTCTGAAAATTGTGTGTCCTGTTGACAAAGTCTACAATTGAAAAAAGCGTTGTAGTCTGTTTATATAGATGACCGCTATTCCACGACGGGAAGGATAACTCTTTGATTATCAAGACGAACCGTTTTCCAATATGGCGGGACGTTCGTTATTTCTTAAGTCATTATGATTTTTCAAACACGGATAATTATGGATACACATGGATTTGAAGGCTCAAATTTCATAGGTAAGCTCTGTAGACTATTTCTGATTAGCTAACCAAAAGATTTCATGTGTTTGAGGCTGTCGGATGATTGTCCGAAACAAATAAAGCCTGGTCCCCTTTAAGAATGTGTGTGGATGAAACTCGCGTAAGTAAATATATTTGATATTTATTTAACCTTCACACGAAGGCACAGTGTATGTTTATTTGGTTTTCTAGTTTGATCTGTTACGCACAGATGCATTGATTTGTATTATAGAAAGACACAATGATTTTTGTATTATGTCTTTAAACGTAAATGTAATTTGTATTGTAGATGACAAAAAAATGCTGTAGATAATTTCAAGAATATTTAGATAACGTAAGTTATAGGAATGGGATGGGGCTCATATATGTTATCCGGTGAAATCTAAGGACTCGACTGTATGTCCCGAGAAGGAAACCTGTGAAAATTCTGGATTTAAAATTTTAAAGTAGTGCTGGTACCTCAGTCACGTGTATGCGGACATTAATGTGATCACTGCATATTTATGTTCCTATATTTTGATATTAATATTTATTTCTTTATTTTTTTGTACATAAATATGTTAAAGGGATAATAGGCGTTAGAATACACTCGTCCTACGGCTTATATTTGTGTTTAATATTGACTATTAGTAAATAAGTATGCATCCCACACTTTACCATATTCTAAAAAGCCACAATAAAAATATATTCGGAATTTTAAAAAAAAAGTGAGCCAGCGACGATTCCATTCAGTTTGAGAATAAAAGCGTCTGGTAAATTAACGCTAAAACATCATTGTGCAGTTCAACAGTAGGGGTCAAGGACGCGTGAAAACCCACATGTTAGAGTTACTTCCCTTTATATTTACACGATTTGAAAATCGCTTAATGGATGGCTCAAGCGTTTTTAACTACTTTATTTGGGGGATTTATCGGATTTTAGAGGGATTTTGATGTATAGGTATGACACCAGGTAAGTCCACTGATGGATATATACTGTTTTTGTCCAAATTTGAGTGAACTTAAATTTTTATGTTCGTTCTAACGCCTATTATCCCTTTAACACATCTTGTTTTTGAGAGGGGGAAAATTAAGGACCCGCTCGACGAACTTGTGACACTAATCATACATGGTTATCATTATAATTTGTCTTGTTTGGGCTAAAACAATGATTATCATTTACGATTACAACAATTCACAACGACACTTTGCGAAGGAAATGTGTCAAAACCCCGTCTGTCATATTTGACTAGGTCTACTTTCGATTCTCACAAACTTTCAGCAGACGTATTCGATCGAAGCTTAGCCCGACAGGCAAAACTGATTGTAACTTTCGGTTAAATGTTTTTTCTACCTTCCCTACTTTAGATTTTAGTTTTTTTTTTGGCACTCAGATATGATGTCTATGGTGGCCCATGAGTCTAATAGCAGAATTTTAACTTCTTGTGTTTAAAAAATGCAAATTAACATTTTTTTAAATTTAATTTTAAATTAAATTTCTTTTTTTTTCAAATTGTCAAATTTAATTTTGCTTTATATCAAATTTAATTTATTTATTTTTGTTTTCTTTACAACCGTTTTGATTTTAGATTATTTTTTTTTAAATAGATCTATTTCATTTTATTTATCTTAACCCGTTATTCTATTTCGTTCGATATTTATTTATAAATCTTTTTTTTTTAAGACTAAAAAAAAAAAAATGAAAATAAATGAATAAAAAAAATTATTAAATTCATCGATCCCAGTGATACAATAGTGTCTTGACTACCCAGTCTTGATAGTCTTTATTATCCAGTCCTTATAAATATTATCAGAGTAATCTCCCTTCTGATGAATGTCAAGGCAACCTTGTCAACGTTTAAAATGTCCTCAAAATGGGTACAATTTAAAGAAAAAATAAAAACGAAAAGGAATGGGACTAGGGAAAGAAACAATCAGATACTCGTATAATACAAGAAGAAGTTATTGTAGTACAGAGATTGAGTGCAGAGGTTTCGGGAAAGGCTCAAAAATACTCTAGAGTTGGGGCCAGAGAATTCGTCCCGTTTCAATACGATGAGGTCAATATAGCAAATATAAAAGAAGCTTGTAGACAGCATTACGTCGTATCAAATGTGGTTTGTGATGTATTGGCAGGCGAACAAGGTCCATCCTGTTCATCAATAAAACAAATACCAGATTTAAACGTTATTCATATCAGATTTATTGAACCTATAAATGAAAATTATCAGGATTTGCCTTCAATTTCATTGGAACAAAATAAACCAAGGAACAAGAAGAGGAAAATTTCTGAAGTAAGATCTGATATAGATGTTGCAGTATATACAACTAAAAGCATGGAAGTTGGAAGCAGTATCCCTGCTACCAGTCATACTGACCACAGGAAATTGATCCCCAAAAGCTTAAGTTTGGTACAGATGTTGAAACTGGGAAAGGTTATAAATAATTCTTTTCAAAAGGTTGAAATATTTCAATTTGAAATCAATGAGCTGTGTTGGACTGCACCTAAGATAGTGGAATTTCAAATAGATAAAAATTCTTTTTCAGAGGGTGGTATAAAGCTACTTCTCATGCTAATCAATTCAAAGATAAAACTTGGGTTGTAAAAAGATACTTACCAAAAACAGCTGAACAGATTGAATATCTAAATCTTTCTATAGAGGCTCATACAAGGAAGCCGGTCCAAATGCATTCACTAGCCATGAATTTTGCAGCAAAATTGAACAAGGAGTTGGAAGAATGTGTGGACAAAGATGAATTTGGAGAAACTTTTACTTATAATCAAATTTACCTTGGAAAAATTAGTGAAGAATTTGTGACTGTAGAAGAATTTATACCAGGGACATTTAGAAAATACATAAACAATGACGGAACAAAGTGTCCATTAAGTTCATCCAGTTCAGATTTAGATGTAACTAGTAACCTTGTTGAGAAAGCCGAATGTTTTGTGCACTATTCATGGGAAAGGTCAGAAAAAGAACTGATTGTTACAGACATTCAAGGTGTTGCTGATCAACTTTGTGAGCCAGAAATCGCTTCTAAAAATGTCATGGAAGGTGCAGAGTTTTTGTTTACTGCAGGGAACCTTTCGCTGCATGCCATTGAAGGTTTCAAAGAGGAGCACAAATGTAATAAATTTTGCAAGCTTCTTGAATTACCAGTACCCTAAATTACTGACTCATTTCAGTTTAAGTTTTAAATTTCATTAAAAGGAATCAGATGTAGTTAATAGGGTATAGTGTTCTTGCTCAGAAAGATCTTCATTGTGATAGTGATATAATCCCTTTAAAACATTTTTAAGACAAAGATAAAGTCTAACAACTTTAATTTATTCACTATTATTCAAAACAAGTGCTAATAAAAGTATACTGAAGTTTTGAATTACAATATTCTTGTTATACAGCAGTAATCAATATCCATCACAATGTTACATATGGATCCACTGTTCTCAGAATGATGGTTGTTATGCGTCCTTTGCTCAGCTATGCGATGTTATTTTCATCTACCCAAATCTTTTATCATTTTTGATTCATTGAAACTGACTGAATTCTATTACTGGTTGTTCGAAAAGCACAGTCAGTTTCTAGTCAACTTCATATTGCTGAGCACAGAACTCATAACATTCACATACAATGTTCTATTGATCCGGGGAGGATACACATACCTAGTCTTCATTTGCTCTGAAAACTGCCCCAAGACAGATTCTAAAGAAAAACTAACAGCCCTGTTATGTCATAAAAGTATTCTCAGAATATAAATTTAATCTTTACATTAAAGGGAAACTATCCTCTATTTAATCGATGATTCATCTAATAGATTGTGTTTTCCTCATCTCAACCCACCCAGCAAATAAAATTTTTGATTTCTGTTACCCGAGTTATGCCCTTTAATTCACACAGAATATGACGTCAATTCTCAATTTTTAACAAGTAATAACCAGCCAAATCTCTGCAAACAAAAGATATGCCCATTGTCTACACACAGATGGAAATTGCACTAAATATTTCCAGTATGCATTCAAAAATATATACTGAAAGTAAAGTGTGATGATGCTTCAAAAAACAACAAAAAACCCATCCCAATCAGATCTCACCAAAAAAAATTACATTAGCAAACCAAATCTGAAGTCTCTATTTGATTCACAAGCTATATTGATTATCAGTACAAAGAACAAAAAATACAGATATATAAAAAAATTTTTTCTGTATCTTTAAAGACAAATGTACTCATTTTCATTCACATTTTGCACAAGATGCTCATTTGGCATCCTGATGATTGTAGTCCTTTCATATTATTACATAGGACCTTTACCTGTGGAAGTCGTCTGATGAGTCATAATGTCCTTCTTCTACTAGCTGTTTGAGCTGGTTTTTGAAAAAACTTTCCAGGCGATGAGATAGCTCTCTCCAAAAGCGCTGTATTTTATTTTCTGTTGATGGCCCATATAAGACACTTTTATCATCACCATTACGAAAAAACATCTGCATTGTACACATTATTCCAGTTTCAGTGTCTTTGTCAACTCTTATTCTATTTGGAAGAACTAGAAAAATTATATTATATTAAAACATAAATCTAGAGTAAACAGTGCAAATTTTGACGAAAGGATATAAAAACAAACATCTTAGAAAACTAATTCGAATTTCCCACTAGTTCAATACAGGCCAAATTATTTTATTGAAATGTGTTACAGAGTACCTTCTTGTAAGGAATTTTAATTTTTGGCCTCACATTCCCTAATCCTATAATTCACCTGCTTTACAGTTGCAAATCTTATTGAGAATGTACATACCACGATTTTCATACAGGTACTCCAAGTAAAAGTGCCGTGACTTTAGGGTTGTTATTTGTTGTCCAAACTTTTTAAAAATTCCTTCGACCACTAAATGTATCCTGACATCCACACATGCTTAGTGGAAACATCGATTTCTGGTACCCACAAAGCTTATCATGACCATCCATTGATAGAGTGTGATCAGAACCCTGTTGAATACAAACATTCACTTAATGGTACATGTAATGTATACTGTTAAAATATGATCAGACTAACATTTATAAGTTTAATAAGGATTATTATTACCAAAAATTATAAACATAAGAGCTTTCCAACGATTATTTCTTCTGAAAAAAATGAAACATTTCCATCAAAATTGGAAGCATAAAGTCATTTGATGTTAAATATCACCAAGAGTTCATGTTGTTTAGTCTAATTTTTAAAATATAAATGGAATGAATTGTTTAAAGGGAAACCATACTCTATTTAATCGATGATTCATCTAATAGATGGTAGATGGTCTAAACCTGAATACCCAGACGTAAATGACCAGTCTGATTTGCGCAGGCAGTTATCATTTACGTCTGGGTATTTGCGACTAGACCAGAAATGTCGCTACATCCTGTGTGAATTAAAGCGTATAACATGGGTTACTGACATCAAATTTTTTTGTTGTTTGGTGGGTTGAGATGAGGAAAACACAATCTATTCGATGAATCATCGATTAAATAGAGGATAGTTTCCCTTTAAGGAAAACTTTACCAATGTGTTGTCCAGAACAAGTTCATTGGGTGTTAAAAGGAAGTTTTAGGTGGTAGCTTCCATTTAAAAACTAAAATAACATTTTGAGTAAGGCCTATTTTATGGAATAATCATACTACATGTAGACCTTCATGTCTTTAAGCTTTTACATACCAAAGACTTGAATGACTTTTTTTTGCAGTTTATGTTTAACAGCTATTCTTCTTTGGACTAAACCATCTGGATCTTCATCTTCCATAACAGCATAAACCAATGAACGGGGAATACGTAGATGGTGAACTTCCCGTATCTTTTAATGGAGAGCTCTGTAACCCAAGAGTTGTCCTGTTCCTCTTAGTTCTTCTCTAACAATCTCTTGTATTACTGGAATGGGTACACTGTAATCAGTGTATTTGATATCAAAGTAGGATAGTCTAAGGCTTAATGTACTGTAGCTCCAAGCATACTGAGGGTAGCTTTCAGAAACAAAATCTAAAATTTCTTCTTTCTTCAAATTCTTTTCCACATACTTCAACAATCTGACTTCAGATTGTCATCTTGTTTCCAATCTTCATTCCGTATTCTGGCAGTCATGGAAGAACTGAAATGGCCAACGAAAATCAATTATCAATAAAATGATGAAATAAATCAAGACTAGGGCTATATATTTTTTCTGGGGAACTTTTGACTTTTGCTTTTGGACCTTTTGACTTTTGCTTTGGAGACGCTTTGACTTCATCTTTGGGGACCTTTCGGCATGGGGACCTTTTTACTATAACCCTTACAAGACTTGTACTAGTACAGTAGGCCTACTCCGTCTACTAGTGTGTGTAGATCAGCTATGTTATGAATCAATCATCATGGCATAGAATAAATGAAGAAAGGAATAATATTTTTACAGTGACAGTGCCGAGTGTTATGCCCATGGGTTTCTCCGTGCTAGATGTTAAGATGATCACAGGTCTTATTCTAGTTCATAGGAGAAATGTTTTGAAATATCTTACCTTTAAATTGTGTAATTTTCAGTTTTGATAAATGTAAAATGAGACAAATTTGTTATGTACTGAAACAAAGGGTAGATAACTGTTGGACGTAGACTCGATTCTCCAGACTTTAGCACTATGGGCTATTGACAAGGACTGGTTAGTCAAGACTATTAAATACTGAATAATCAAGACTATCAAAGACTGAATAATCAAGACTATCAAAGACTGGATAGTCAAGACGCGATTGTATCACTGGGCTCGATGAAATTGTTTTTCTTTTTTCTTTTTATTTAATTTAAAAAAAAAAGATGAAATGTTAAATAAATAAATAAATAAATAAATAAATGAATAAATAAATAAATAGATAAATAAAATGTTAAATTTTACATGAATAGATTAAAAAAAATGATATTAGAATGAAAATTATTTTGAAATGAAATTTAAAAAAAAAATGTTAATTTGCATTCTGAAACACAAGAAGTTTATATAATTCTGCTATTAGACTCATGGGCCACCATAGATGTCTGTTTAAGGATCACATATTTACATTATTTACATGGGACAGACACCTAGTACACTTTCTCCACTGAAGAGGGGTTACTTTCTAGTGGTTACTCGGCTTCAACGACTAGAGTGTTACGGGCTATTGTAGTTAGTGATCATATGAATAGCTAGAAGGATCAAAGGGGGTTAATGGCCCTTTGATCCCAACTCTAGACATAAGACTGTTACCTGCTATTGTTAGTAAGTAGTAAAGGATGAGTTTGGAAATATATTATAGAGATAATCCGCTTGGAGTGTACTATTGTTTTTATCATCATTGTGCTTTTCTGATCTTTTTACATTATCATATTTACAATATTTATAGGATACTATTTGGTATAGTATTTACAGTTAATATTTACATGATGTTGAATATTTACAATAGAATTGAAAAATAAGGTAATATTATAATACATTAAGTTAAGTTCGGTTGTTTCGTTTTTATTGTGAAAGAAGTGACAGATAGTGTGTGAAAGTCAGATTGCTTTAGATTAGCATATAGAAGTTTGAGTCGTAGAGAGGATAGGTCAGTAATTTTTTTGGTGACCGGGTTCGCTAACCCTGCCCCTGTCACCATCAGAGAGTAAGATGGCGGTAGGAGACTTGTTGTATTCAAAGCAATCTGACTTTTTAGGGGTGTCTCCACACTTTGACAGTGGGATGTGATTGTGTATGAGAAAGGGACAGTGTTTTGTGTTTCTATGGTTGGGGATAGTGTTCTAGTAGTTTAGCATCTTACTAAGACTTCCTGGGAGTTCTGCTAAGAGATAGTGTATTAGTACTTAAGTAGTTTCATTATAGAGGTGGAACATTAGATCTTGACTACTTACGTTATTTTTTCTTTCTTTCCAGATGATGGTATAGAGCTGTATGACTTTTTTTTGTTGTAGTAGTGGGTAAGTATGAATGTTGCGGTATGGTGTTGGGAGGGTGAAAGATTTGTCTGCTGTAATGGTTTGTATATGGGTAACGAAGAACTGGCGGAGTGGTGAAAGGTAAGTGCAGTGTTGAAGTATGTGTTCTTGAGTTTCAGGTTTATTTTGACAATAGTTACAGTTGATGATATAGAAGGTGCGGGACTGTTCGAGCGTTTTTGTGTAGACATCTGAGTGGCAGGAGAAGGGAAGTAAAGTCTTTTTGTCTGTTATTAAGGTGAATATTGTTCTGGAAATTAGAAATTTGTGCAAGATTAAGAGTTGGGTGTTATTATTTTTGGTTTGTGGTCTGCTATTTGTAGGAGTTTTTTGTTTATTGTTTTGCTAGTTGTGTTTTCATTGTAGTTTATAATGCAGGGATATTGTTTGTATGTTTGTTTTATTTTTTTCCATTAGAGGTGGTTCCAGGATGGTAACTATATGGACAGTGGATGAAGGGATTCCAAGCCAGTATTTCAGAAGGGCCATCCAGGCATGTTCAAAGTTAGGTGAGTATATGAATTTATTGATGAATGAAGTTTATAGTTATTTTATTGGTAAAAGGCTGTACAGGTAATAATGCTCTATTCTATCAAAGGCCTTCTCCTGGTCGAATCCGACAAGGGTGCCCTTTATCTGTTTTTGTTGTATGGACTGCAAAATGAAGTTGACTAGGACCGAGCTATTGATATCAGAGTATAAAATTTGGAACCAGTTAAGAATATATGTGGGGAAATTTAGATTTTAGAGAAGGCTGTACAGGTAATAATTCTCTATTCTATCAAAGGCCTTCTCCTGGTCGAATCCGACAAGGGTGCCCTTTATCTGTTTTTGTTGTATGTACTGCAAAATGAAGTGGATAGATTGTAAATTATCCAGTCTGGTTTAACCCCTAGCAGCTCCAGTCTTAATGGCAAAATGAGTCCATCCAGAACTCCGGATAGCCGATTGGCGAGGATTTTGGTAATTATCTTACTGTCTACTGTAAGAAGGGAAATGGGTCTGTAATTTTTTGTTGTTTATGACTGCCTTTATTTTTGTACGATATAGTTATAATAGCTGATTTTCGTGTTCGCGTGAGAGTGTGGTAAAAGTATATATTATTGATAAGGTTGGTAAGTTCCTCGCCAATCTGTGGCCAGAACTCCAGATAAATTCTTTCGGAATTCCATCGATACCTGGCGATTTGTTGTTGTGGAACGAGTTCAGTGCGGCGAGCACCTCATCCGCAGTGATTGGAAGTGAGAGCTGTTGTTGTTGTTCTTCAGTTAGCGTTGAAAGGTGTGCTGTATTCAAATATTTGTTGATGGTAGATTGGGGTATATTTTGTGTTCTGTAGAGGTCTGAATAGTAGCCTTTGACTGTATACAATATGGGTTCTATAGCAGATAATACTTTACCCCCTTTGTCTTCTATTTCGTTTATTTCTTTGTTAGTTGAATTCTTTATCTCAAATTGCCTGTATATTTCTATGTTAGAGACGTCACTGCCGGTATATTCTTGCTTGGATCTTATAATGGTACCTAAGTCGAATTCCAGTTCTATGGCAAGTATTTCTGATTTTGTTGATATAATTTCTCTATTATTAAAGTTTGCATTTTGTTCTAAGTTATGTAAATTAGTATATAGATATAGTTTAATTTTTTTTCATTGCGGATTCTGACTGAGTGTTTTTTTGAAATGTCCCTAACTGTTTTTTTAAAATCTTCCCACCTTCCCAATTGGTCGTCAAATTTAGTTTCTTTCTGCCAATAGTTAATATAGTAAATAATATGCTCTCTGTATTTTTGATCTTTTAGAATTTGCGTGTTTAATTTCCAGTAACTTTTCCCCCACTGATTCCTACTTAAATTTAATTCCAGACTGACGGGCTTATGGTCACTGGCGGACTCTGGCATATGTTTAATTACTTTGGGTGATAGTGTATTGGAAATATATATGCGATCAAGTCTTGCAGCTGAGTCTTTTGATTTGATATAGGTATATGATTTTGAATTTGGATAAATTTGCCGAAAGATGTCAGATATGTTAAGAGAGTTAAATGTCGTTTCAAAGTGAAGTTTTATATTTTTTCTTAGGGTGAATATTTGTGATGGAGTTTTTGTATCTATTAAGTCTTCAACGAAGTTAAAATCTCAAGATAGTATTATTTCTTTATTTAGTGGTAATTGTTCTGATAAGTAATCTAATAGTTGTTTGTAAAATATGTGTTTTTCTGTATATTCATTCGGTGCATAGATGTTAATAATTTGTAGAGTTATATTTGATATCTGAACTTCAACGTGTAGGGACCTCCCCTCCAGAAGTCCCTGGGGCGTTAAATCCGTGGATGTAAGCTGCCCGTGGACCAAGGTGGCTACTCCTTTTGAAGTGAATGTTCCATTGTTACTGTAGATTGTATATTCTGACAGAGATTGTAGTTGTATTATATCTTGATTTGTTAGTAATGATGTTTCTTGAAGATTGATGATGCTGTATTTGTGAAATGTTGTGTTGATATTTGTAAATTTAGATTTGAGATTGTGATTGATATTTAGTGATAAAAAGTTAAGGGCCATAACGTATGTATCAGATTGTTATAGGGTGTATAGATTAGTAAGTTTTAGTAGGGTATACCTTTTTCGAAGATTGTTCATTTTGAAAAGGGCGAGGCTGTCCTCACTTTCTTTTCAGTATTTTCTTCTGTTGAAGATACGTCTGAACTCTCAGAACTGATCTGCTTTCTTTTAAGATCGTCTATTTGTAAAAAACTTTCAGAAATGTTGTTATTGAGACTATTTGAGAGACACTGCTCCACTGAGGTAGATGTGCTGTTACTCATGCTCTGCAGGTCTATATGCAGACGATTGTCAGATTCGGTGTCTGACTCGCTTATGCATGTTTGCAAAAGGTTTTCCTCCTCTATTGTTGGTGGGGGTGAGTCTGGTAGGGGAGGGGGAACGTCAATGCATTTTTTTTGGAGTAGACGTTGCTGGCATGAAATCTTCCAGATCTTTAAGTTTTTTGGAAAGGGTGTCTAGTAGCTTTATTCTACTTCCAGAAGGTAGTTTAGGGATCTGTTTCCTTGCTAGTGCAGAGAGGGATTCAATAGCAGTACCGGTATTAACTGGATTCTCTGGCCCCCATACAGAATCTATCGTACCTGATGCTTCCTCTCGCAATTGGTTTACCTCCCTTATATTAGGACAGTCATTGGCGTTATGACCATGAGGTTCACATGAGTAGCACTTACGTCCTGGTTTAGGTTGCCCTTCATATCTTATGGTTAGTTTTTTACCCTTCACATAAAGTTTGGTGGGTATTGGCTTAAGTATATTTTTTACGTGCCACTTTGAATTGTGGGAAATTTACCAAAGTTTGTGTTTTTAACACTTATGACAGTGCAATGTTTTGCCAGTTTTTTTGGAGATTCCAATGGAGTCCAGTCGGTAAGGTGCTCCAAATACTGTCACATTTATCTGGTAGACAGGTTCTTCCCATACCTCCTCCTGACATTCCTGCACAACTAACATGTGGCCTTTAACCATCATGTTTGTCTAGAATTCTTGCAAGAAGTGCCTCATGTTCTCCCCACTGTTTACTGTGAGGTAGAAACAATTAGGCTCTACATTTTACAAGCATTGATGGTGTTATTACTTTCATTTTGTATATGGTAAAGTATATCTGTCGATTTTATACGATCATATGTCTCTTTGGCTACCAAGAGAGCTAGGGTATTGGTCCTTTTGAACGTATTCTGCCGGACCATCCCATTGTCGGTAAAAGAAACTTTTCTGGTGCAGGCTGACATATCGTTAGATCTCCATAACAGTCTTCCATCGCAAGCGGTTTACTCAACAAGTAAGAAGGAGAGATTACTTTCACAGCTTAAGAATGCTTTCTAACTAACCCGTTTTCAGTAAACTAAACTCATGTTTGCAAACAACGCTTTAGGACCGCAATAGTCGCCGCGCCCCCTACATCAAGGAAAGACAACTCGCGAGTTTGGTTCCCCATTCGAATGCAGACCATGCTTGTAAGATTAAACAATTACACTGTATCAAAATACTATATAACGAAATGCGATATCTGGCCAAATGCTATAACGAACCTTTTCCTATTACTTCAATGCATGACACACACTGCGAAAAACAAAATAACATCATTTTTGTCTCTGGAGAAAATGTGTTGTCATGCAAGCTTTGAGCTACGTCATTACCATATCATATTTGGCACAAGACAATTCCCGCTCTTTTAGTTAATTACCATAACCTTATAAGGAAGTGCGCGATCCCATTGGGCATTGTTATTTTATATTGGTCGCCATTGTTAATTTTGTTGAAGATGGACTTTTTGTTTCATGTCTCGAAAATTTGTAATTTAGTTGAATATAGATGTTTTGAAGAGAGCTGTTAAGAACCATTAATTGTAAGAATACCCTTAAGTTCGTTTTTTAAACCTTAAACTTGTATTTTACTGCTGACTTAAGAATTATTTCAGTATTTTTATAACTTCTTTTGATTCCTGGATATGATTATTGTACCTTGATACATAAAAATTAACTAAGGGAAGTAACCAATTTTATGATTCGTATTGCCGTAGCTTTGAACCTCAGACCACAACGAATACTTTATTTATGTTCTTTTAGTAAAATATTTGTAACTTTTTTATCTTTTTTTTGAATCACTTACAAACAATTTAAACATTGAACGAGAAACCATTTGAACAAGTTATAACCTATGTGTATTTTGTTGAATATTTTGAACTGTTATTAAGTTTTTAACTTTCTAAGTATCACCTGTGTAAAATGATGAAGATTGTGATATTTATATTAAACTTTGTAATTTAAGTGATTTCTATTTTCTGGTCTACCTGTGATCAGCTCTACTATAAGCGACTACATTTCATTCAAATTAATGCTATTTATAAGTAGACTTTGTAGATGAGTAAAACTTCTGAGAAGACTCAAATTTGTAATGTTGGTGCAGCAACTGGCCAAGAAAAGAATAAAGACAAACAGGGTGATGATGATGATGATAAATCTGTTAAGGCCAAATCGGCTGCTAAAGAAAAAAAAGAAGAACTGCATAAAGCAGAGATCGAGAAGTTAAGAGCACAACATAAACAAAGACTAGCTCAACTTCAATCTGAGTATGACAGGCGTCGTTTAGACTTGGATCGTCATATTGAAACAAATTTGGCTGAGTTGCAGTTAGAATCTGAGTTGGCGGATTTGAAGGTGAAGTCTGTGAAAGATGAAGATTTTAATCAGGAGGATATACTCTGTGATAATCCTTCTCCAAGTGAAAAACATTTAAAAACTCAAGAATGGATTCAGAACCAAAACAATTATGATGACTTAAATGTGAATGCCGCCAGTTTCATTCCAAAACAAATGAGTGACACTACACCTGTGAATCTCATGCTTAAGTTATGATGACTTAAATGTGAATGCCACCAGTTTCATTCCAAAACAAATGAGTGACACTACATCTGTGAATCTCATGCTTAAGTTAAATTTATTGCAAGCTATTGAAAGTCAAAATTCTCTGGAAATCCTGCTGATTATCCTGCTTTTCGCGAACGTCTGCAAACTAATTTGGAGGATGGCTTATTAGATAATAGTCAAAAGGTAGAATTCTGACCTAAATTCTTAACTGGTGAAGCAAAAGAAGTTTTCGAAAGGGTTAAGGCTTAGGGCTATGATCAAATTATTAAAACTTTAGAAACTAGATATGAACATCCAGCAAATGTTGCTGCTGCTGTAATCCGAGATTTAACACATGGACCTAAGTTGGCTAATAATGATCACAAAGGATTGTTAAAGTTTGCAGAAGAGCTTGACTCTAAATCTCAAGGTTTGAGAGGTGAATATGAGGCTGAAGGAAGTACATCAATAAATCTTAACAATATTGTGGCCAGATTACCAAATTATATCGGTAAATGGTATGAAAAATGTTATACTATAAGACAAGATAGAAATCCAAAACTTAAAGATTTATCTGAATTAGTAATAAAGCAAGCCGTGTTAACAAAATGGGACGATATCTAGTGACAAATTGAAATTTTGCGACAAATCGGGACGATTTTAGCGACAAATTGAAATTTTGCGACACAATGGGACGATATTTATTGACATATTAAAATTTTGCGACAAATCGGGACGATTTCTAGTGACAAATTGCAATTTTGCGACACAATGGGACGACATTTAGTGACAAATCGGGACCCCCCAGGAAAATGACACATTGGGACGAAATGACAAATCGGGACGGAACAAGGCGTACACAAACTTCAAACAAAGTTTGTCAATATGCTGCGATTCCTTGCAGGCTGGCACATCAAAGTTGATCATAATATTAGCTTACCCCATTGTCCTCAAAAGTCTGTATTAAATGACGAAGGTCATGATCTGTTAATATTGCTTCCATAGAACTTGTCATCAGCTAAAATAATTATAAATTTGCAAATTAAACGAAATGGTTAGGACTGTTGGCTAATGTAGTCAGATGTAGGCCAATGGATGGGAAGGTATTTGTAGAAGTGGGCCAATTTTTTCTCGATTATCAGGTCTACTAGTAGTCGGTAATTTACCATGTACAATAAAGGTAGTATTTGTAAAATATATGAATTCTAAAAAATGCAAACTGACTAATTAGGACTACTTTTAACAAGCAAAACGCACTAAACCAAAGTGATAACAATTTGATTGAGTAGGCCTAGCCTACAGTCTTGGCCCTTGGTCTTGGGCCTACGCGTGCGGTCTTACGCAAGGTAAAATAAACAAAATAAAAAAGAGAACAAGAGCCAATTATGGGACTTTGCTATTGTCGCAAAATTGCAACAGACAGGCCGAAACATTTGATTTTCTCGAAGAATATGGCCAAAACAACGAGATATCTGCGTGCCAAGTCCTTTTTTGAAAAACGTTATTTCCTACAGCCGTAATTCTTTGACCCATATAAATGATAAATTGGAAGATCACCCGGATGTGTCACGCCCATCTCATTTTTTTCGCGTAAATCTAATCACATTCCAAATGTTTATTAACGGTACAAATTTGAAGCTTGTTCATCAAATAGATCACGATATATACACAAATACATTTCAAAAAAACAAAATGTACTTAAATTTTCATTTTAAAAACTTTTGTTATACATCGCTGGAAAGTGGACAAAAAGCGCCTTAAGAATCTGAAAAAAATAACCCTCTAAATTAATTAGGTCACGCTCTAGAGCAGTCCAAAAATTGCGAATTTAGCTGTTTTCGGGCAGCTATAAAACCGGAAGTAGAAGTCTAATGTCAAATTGTCAACTGATAGCCAAAGTCAGTGACCAATGACCTTGTAAAGATCAAGGTCACCAAGAGTCCAGGTCACTAGAAATAAGCCCCCAAAACAAACAAAAAATGATTGTTTTTGCAAATGTCGCAAAATTGCAACAAACAGGCAGAAACATTTGATTTTTTGGGATAAACTGGCCAAAGTAATTAGGTATATGTATGCAAGGTACTTTTTTGAAAAACGTTATTTCCTGCAGACGTAATTCGCTGACCGATATAAATGGTAAATTTGAATTCACCCGGATGTGCCACGCCCACCTCGTTTTTTGGGGGGTGAATCTAATCATATTCAAAATGTATATTCACGGTACATATTTGAAGCTTGTACATCTAATAGATCACGAGATATACACACATACATTTCAAACAAGCAAAAATACGGCAAAATGTACTTTTCTTTTCAAAAATCAAAAACTTCAATTTTCATTTTACAAACTTTTGTTATATATCGATGGAAAGAGGACAAAAAGCACCTAAGAATCTGAAAAAAATAACACTCTAAATTAATTAGGTCACGATCTAGAGCAGTCCAAAGTTGCGAATTTTGCTGTTTTCGGGCAGCTATAAAACCGGAAGTAGATGTCGGAGGTCAAAGGTCAAAGTATCAACTGGTAGCAAAGGTCAATGACCTTTGACCTACTAAAGGTCACGGTCATCAAAGGTCAAGGTCGCGAGAAATAAGCTTTTAAAAATGGAAAAAATTCAACCGGAAGTTGCAAAAAAGCGAAATCGAAATTAAAAAATCGGCTTCCCATAAGTTTTTCGCAATCGCATGAACCTTCCAAAAATGCAAATATCACGCAAATCGCTCTTAACCCTGAGGCCCCATTTTGAGTTTTACAAAAAAGTGACATTTCAAGATGGCGGACAATGTTTCACTTCCGGTCCGATTTTTTCTTCCTCATTTTTTTGTCTTCTAATTTAATTAAGATCGACATAAATTTTGTTGCGGTACATCAATTACAGCACAAGTAGGTCAACCGGAAGTTTAAACCCTTTATACGTTTGAACCGGAAATGAAGCAAAAATTTCAACTCTGCCAATGTTTTTATATTGGTGCATAGAGTTATAAATAGAACTAGAGAGAGCAGTATTACGTAGCGTCATGGTCCACCAATGGGAAGCCAATGGGAAGCGTCTACCATTTTGTAAGTGGTATAGTTGACTGTCGTCTGCTATAGAGCCTATGTTGTTGAAATCTTCGAAATGGTCAAATATTGTGCTGTTTACGGTTGTAAAAACAGTTTTTCGAAAGATTCTCCAATTAGTTTCCATTCGTAAGTCTTTTTCCCACATTTTGTACACAAGATAGTCGAAATAGATAGACGAAATCAACGACAAAACAGAATAAAAACGTAAACAAACGGGAATAGATCTAGGCAAAAAAGATAGGCCTCGCTCATTATGATCGATCAGTTTATACCAAAATGCAAATTCAAAAAGGCTATTTTTGACCTAATCCTCAACTTTGACTTACAATTAATCTATTAGTAGTCTAATTAAATAAGAAACCGATTACAGATGTAAAACAACCTCCTCACTCCGAACAAGAGTTCTAGTTCTCTAACCTAACCGAGGCCTAGCTAGAGAAAGGACGTACCTAAATGACTTATAACTTGGCCTAGGCCTATAATGAAACGCTTTCTGTGGTCTTAGAATAAAAAAAAATATTGATGTCATAAATCTGTGATCTAGAACAACTAGTGATTAGATCTAACAATTTGAATAGGCCAAGAAATGACCTAATGACATGAGCAAAGCCCTGTCACACCCTAAAATTTTAAATACATGTATACCATAACCTACCCATCACAAGCTTAGGATAGGCTACAGTTACAACCTAAACAGTGACACATTCACATGTGAAATACTTTGCACTGAAATCATGATATATGAGAGGGCTCCTTATCCACCAAACCTTCCGTTTTTACTTTGAAAAAATTCTAAATGATGAAATGAGGGAGCTAATTTCCAATACAAAAATATGGTATATTTTATATATATATATATATATATTATAATATATAAAAAAGCTAGGTTTAATCCCCCCCCCCCCACAACAACAGTTGTCACTTTATCAGAGTTTACACACGCACACACACACCCTCACACGATTTTGTTTCAATATTTGACTTCAGGTTTCCAAAAGATACTGATTTAAAAGAGAAATGGGTGAGAAACATAAGCAGGTTAGGTGATGATGGTAAGCTATGGCAACCATCTGGTTATTCTACTGTTTGCAGTGTTCATTTTTTGCCATCAGATTTTCATTTTAATTGAGAAAATGTTGGAAGAAAGATTTTATTATCTAAAGCTATTCCGTCTGTTTTCAATAACCACCCAGCTCATAAACAAATTTCTCACCAAAGAAGACGTCCTTTAAAGAGAATTGCACCTGATTTGCCTTGCTCCACAATACCCGAAAAGACGTTAAAACTCTCAATTGATGACCATGCATATTCAACAAGAACTCCTGATTTTCAGACTGATTTGGAAAAAACAAAAGAAAAGTTAAAAAATGTGCTGAAAGAAAACAAGAATTTAAAACGTCAGGTGAAGAGAAAAAATGAGAAAATTTCAAATCTATTAGAAAAGGTAAAAGATCTTCATATGCTACAACAAAACCAGGTTGATCTTTTGAATTTAAACTTTTCTGAAAACACTCTAACTTTAATAGAAAATGAACTTAATTCTCTTGGCACGCAACCTCAAGGTTTGAGATATTCGGACGATCTGAAGTCATTTGCAGTTACTTTACACTTTTATAGTGCCCAGGCTTATGAATACATACGTAAATATTTGCAATATCTAGCATCAATTGTGAACCGGGCTTTTTATCAGAAGTTTTCGAGTTCCTTAAGCAGAAATTAATCACTGACCCCAGGATGAAAGATATTGTTTTAATGTTTGATGGTATGGCCAATTTGCATAAATTGCAGAAATATTGTGGTATGGTTAATTATGGACATATTCAAGTAGATTCTTCGGACACTTTAGCAACTGAAGTTTTGGTTTTACTTGTTGTTGGACTTAGAGGTCACTGGAAACAGCCAATAGGATATTTTCTGACAAATCATATGCCAAGTGATACTCAAGCTCAATTGATAAAGGATGCTTTAATTATGCTTCATGAGTCTGGGTTTTCCGTCCATTCTGTTGTATGTGATGGGTCATATACGAATCAAGCGACAGCAACCTTATTAGGATGTGTGCTCTCTGCTGACTTGAAAAATACCTTTCCTCATCCATGCCTTCCCGAAACAACCGTTCATTTTATTTTTGATGTTTGCCACCTTATAAAATGCGTCCGAAACTGTCTCGCTGAATTATGTGTTCTTAAGCACAAAACTATGAAAATTGACTGGCAATATATTGTAGAACTGAATAAGCTTCAAATGAACGACGATAATTTACGCAATTTATAAGACTTTTTGATAAACTTTTTGATATTTGTAACTCACATAATCCTTTTGGGAAAGGTTTTAAGAAACCAATATTTGGCAATAACCGGGAAAATATTTTTGATTTCCTGGACAGTGTTTCAGAATATATTCTTAATTTAACAGATGTAGCTGGAAACAAATTAATTTTATCAAAACGTAAAACAGCTTTTCTGAGATTTATGTGTTCCTCCAAGTCAATAAAAGAAGTGAGTGAGAAATTACTTTTCCCTAAAAGTAGTGGACATGAACCTTTTAAGTATGTTTTGACATATAAATTTAGTCAAGACCATTTGGAAATGTTGTTTAGTCGTATACGGAGGAGAGGAGGCTGGAATAATAATCCGAACTGTATGCAGTTCAAATGGGCCCTGAGAACAATACTAATGAAAAACGGCATTCAGCCATCAGACAAGGGTAATAGTGTCAAACCGGCTTTATTAAGTGTTGAGGAACCAATTAATATAGTATTTATTGGGAGTGAAAATCTAAATGCATCTGTACCGGTACTTAAATCTTCTTTAGGACTCACAGAAAAACTTAACAGATTTACTGAAATTATTGAAAAACCTACAATTTGGCATAACCATGTTCTGCATTATATTGCTGGATATATAGCAAGAAAAATGCAAGTTTCCTCAAATTGTTCAACATGTTCTTCTATTCTCGAAGAAATTGTAAACGAACATTCGTATTCTTACAAAACTCCAGAAAAATTTTCGGAATTAACGAGAAGAAAAGATCGTGGTGGACAAGTCACTCCATCAAAAGATATGTTCACAGTTGTAACTTGTGTAGATAGTGTTGTAAGGTATACTGCTATGTGGTGTTTTAATGCTTTTGCTTATTAAAGAGCCAAGTTCGCCCTCGCAATTTAGCCTTCAAATGCTTGCATGTTCAGATTTATCCGCGTTTGAATGTTAAAATGACAGCACTTTATCGTTTCTTGAGACTTGAGTGAAATTCCTAAAATTCCTAATTTGTGGTATTATACGATTTGTGTAGGCTCAATAGTATTCAAGCAAGACCCAAATCAACCCCTTATAATGGCGAATTTGTCTTTAATCAATTTTGTTTTTTGTTAAAAAAAAACCAAAGCTTGATTTTTAGTTGTGTAATTTTGAATTTATCTCTTGTTTTGTTTTTGGGATCAGTTCTGTGCATGAGCAAGTTTGTTTTTTTGTAATGTAAAATTGATTAAAAACAGAAGCATGTTTGGTAGACTGATTTTTCAATAGTTTTGATTTCATCAGTATGTGATTATTAAACACGGTTTCATGACAGTATGAAGTTAACTGGACTTTCTTGCTAATTCATGATATCTCACAATTGGTTTATAATTTGAAAGATAGCTTGCCAGGCAAGGTAATATACGCCCACTGGCAGCATTTAATTCAAATAAAAACTTTTCAGTGAGGTTACAAGTCGAATGAAATATTCAACCTTCCAACCTATTTTTTTCTAGGGTCTCTAGTTTTATTAAAAACTGTCAAGAATTGTACCTAATAACAACTCATTAAATATTTTTCGGTATTTTTATGATTTGCAATAGGGTTCACCCTTAATAATATTTTGATATTTTTAATTCTTAATAAGGCTCATCCTTGGTTGATATTAAACCATTTCAGCGAGTTTTGTCAAAAAGGAATGTTTAAAGTTGAAAGCGTTTTTGAAAACAGGCGCAATAACTGACACTAAATATTTTTCGATTTATCTGATTTTCAATAGGGTTTATCCTTGTGAGAAAACAAATACTAAAGCCAAGTTTCATCAAAATCCATTCAAAATTGTTCTTTCTAGAGTGTTTACGAGTTTAATTGAACGCGTTTTCAAAAACAAGGTCAATAACTTGTACTAAATATTTTTCGATTTTCAATAGGGTTCATCCTTGGGAGACAACAAATACTCCAGCCAAGTTACATCAAAATCCTTTAAAAATTGTTCTTTCTAGAGTGTTTACAAGCTAAAATTGAACGCGTTTTCAAGAACAAGGGCTATAACTGACAATAAATATATTTCGATTTATTTGATTTATAATAGGGTTCATCATTGGGTAATAACAAATACTCAAGCCAAGTTTAATCAAAATCCATTAAGAATTGTTCTTTCTAGAGTGTTTACAAGCTAAAATTGAACGCGTTTTCAAGAACAAGAGCAGTAACTCATACTGAAAAATTTTTCGATTTCGCTGATTTTCAATAGGGTTCATCCCTGAGTTATAACACACTCTCACACCAAGTTTCATCGAAATCGGTCAAGAATTGTGCCATGTAGAGTGTTTACGAGACAAAAATCGAACGTGTTTAAAAGAACAAGGGCAATAATTCATATTAGATATATTTTTAATTTTCAATAGGGCTCATCCCTTGCGATATCAAACAATTTCAGTGAGTTTTGTCAACATTGGTCATGAATTGTACCTTCTAGAGTGTTTATTAGCCAAAAAGTTAAACCCGTTTTCAAACACAAGGGCAATAACTGACACTAAATATATTTCGATTTATTTGATTTTCAATAGGGTTCATCCTTGGGAGACAACAAATACTCCAGCCAAGTTACATCAAAATCCTTTAAAAATTGTTCTTTCTAGAGTGTTTACAAGCTAAAATTGAACGCGTTTTCAAGAACAAGGGCTATAACTGACAATAAATATATTTCGATTTATTTGATTTATAATAGGGTTCATCATTGGGTAATAACAAATACTCAAGCCAAGTTTAATCAAAATCCATTAAGAATTGTTCTTTCTAGAGTGCTTACAAGCTAAAATTGAACGCGTTTTCAAACACAAGGGCAATAACTGATACTAAATATTTTTCGATTTAACTGAATTTCAATAGAGTTCATCCTTAGGTGATTACAAATACTCATGCCAAGTTATGTCAAAATCGCTCAAGAATTGTGACTTGTAGAGTGTTTACAAGGCAAAAATCCAACACATTTTATAGAACAAGGGCAATAATTCCTATTAAATATATTTCGATATGTGCTTTTTTCAAAAGGGTTCATTCTTGGGTGATATTAAACAATTTCAGCAAGTTTCGTCAAAATCGGTCAATAAATGTGCTTTGTAGAGTGTTTACAAGAAAAAAATTGAACGCGTTTTCAAAAACAAGGGCAATAACTGATATAAATTTTTTTTCGATTTGACGGGTTTTTCAATAGGCTTCATCCTTGGGTGATAACAAATACTCAGGCCAAGTTTCATTAAAATCCATTAAGAATTGTTCTTTCTAGAGTGTTTACAAGCTAAAATTGAACGCGTTTTCAAGAACAAGGGCAATAACTCATACTAAATGTTTTTCGATTTCGCTGATTTTCGATAGGGTTTATCCTTGAGTTATAACATACTCTCAAACCAAGTTTCATCAAAATCGGTCAAGAATTGCACGTTGTAGAGTGTTTACGAGCCATTCAAGAACAAGGGCACGAACTCATACTAATTTTTTTCCGATTTCGCTGATTTTCAATAGGGTTCATCCTTGCGTGATCATAAACACTCATATTAAGTTTCATCTAAATCCGTCAAGAATTACACCGTGTAGAGTGTTTACGAGCAATTGTGGACGGACGGACGGACGGACGGACCGACGGACGGACGGACGGACGGACGGACGGACGGACGGTGTGGGTGACGACAATATACGCCCCCCATTTCATGTGGGCGTATAAAAAGAAGTCCACTCTTATGGGTGATAAAATATAATTCTAGAAATATTGAATATTGAGATAGGCATAATCCTACCAAACTATTGAAGACAGTCCGTTTTCCTCTGACATCATTATATTTGCATTTTATATTTCAATTCAGAGAATTTATTGCATACGAAGGGGCAATAAATGCAGTCACCAACAGTTTTTTACCGAAAGTTCAGGTTGCAGTAAGTTCCAGAATGAGGCAAAATGTTTTTAAGGAGTATGATGACCACTTCACAGAAACTTCAAAATTCCCACTCGAAGATGATCATGGCTCCCAGATGCTAAATGGAATTTGTAAGATCTTCGTCACAATGATTGTTCATCACCATAAAAATATAATTAATGAAAGATATGTTAAAGAAAATCAATCATCGAAGCGACTAAAGCTAACTAAGACGATATTGTTTCTGCATGAATAAGATACATAAAAATGTAAGTTAAATGAATTTTAGTAATATTTAGAAAAAAATATTTTATTAATTCAACTTTGAGTGCCCGCAGTTCGAAAGAACCTTTGGAAAACGCCGTTTTCTGCTATAACGTATTGTGACGTTATCCCCTCTATAGCGGCCATTTTGTTTCCCCATGAGTGGACCATTTTACAAACGACGTCATAAGGAGAGTACGCGATCTACTTATTATATACATCTATGTATTGGTGACACTTGAAGTCACCCAAATTTTCATATCAATCGGTCTTAAAATAGCAAAGTTGCAAAAATGTGCAAAATACGGCAGAAAAATGTGTGCTATGAATTTTCAAATTTCGAATTTTATTTACTGCTATCTTGTTGGAAATTATTTCACGTTTCCAAAAATGCAAACCCAACGAAAATCGATCCAAAAATGCGAGTTCTAGAGCCACTGAAAGCAAAGTCCCACAATGAGACAAAAAAGTTCTAGGATCAAAGAACCCCACTTGGCGTTCAGTAGTTGCTTCGTTAGAGACTTAATCACGTGGTAAATCACATTTTGCGCAAGCTCATTTAGAAACGAACGTCCTTCATAATGCCTTTAGGCCCGGTGAGGGTAAAATTCCGACTCGGCCAACTTGGCCGACCTGCCGACTCGCATCAAAAAAAGACTTGTTGATCAAGATGAAGATTTCTCCTAAATTCTGGAATGTTTCTTATCATAATCAGAAAACGAAAAATAAAATAATATAGCCTACTAAGATCGAAGGTTAAACGAATATTTTGACATATGAAATGCCCAATGTTATTCTTTTTTTTCTTTCGTGTAAATAGTCGCTTTTATTCAGAATGATTACTTACAGTGTCAGAAAGTGACCTGGATTATCTAGCGTCTTCCATCTATCAATAATGGCGACCATGTCACTAGGCCTAACATCAAACGTTGAACTTCTTCACAAGACGGATTTAAACAGTGACGAAAAGTTTGTACTTCTTGTTTCTGATGTGCCATACAATGAGGCGACATCTAATCCGCCACCACTTCAGCCAAGTAAATCTGAAAACTTCATGACACCTGTTACTACTGTTCGATACTAGTTTTCTGTATTGAATGGTCTAAACGTTTTATATGATGTTATATGATTTTGTATTGGTTTGTTTATTTATTTACCCGTTTTTCAAAAGAAAACTTTGGACATATCAAAATAATTGTTAAACCTTTGATCTTAGCAGGCAAAACTATTTATTTTTTTCGTTTTTCTCATGATAGAAACAACAAGTCTTTTTTTTTTGATGCGAGTCGGCAGGTCGGCAAAGTCGGAATTTTACCCTCACTGCTTTAGGCCCTAGTTTAGACTCTGTCACGTCAGTCTCTGTTTCGTTGTAGCCGATACAGTTAAAAAATAAACTCTATGATGTAGCCATAGTGCAGATAACCAGGGCTTGGTGTCCGAGGCTATAATGTCTAACGTTCTCGCTTGAACACCAAGTTTTAAAAACATAAATGTCTTAAATCAAATCAATTTGACTTGAGTGTAGTTCTTGATTACAGTGTAAGAAAAAATAAATAAATAAATAAATAAAATTAACATAATGGTTATTATAAGAATGCTAAACTCTTATTCATGAAGGCTGACTAAATAAAACTATGATTAGCCTTAATCTAAGATCAGCTCATCAGAGATTAGAGGCAGACTAAAGTTGGTATTCCTGAAGCTCTGATCAGCTCATCTCTGATTAATAAATTTCACAAATCTTAGATTAAATGACCCCTTAAAACTCTAATGTCAAAGTAGCACTTAATCAGTGATTTTACAAATCAGGGTTTAACAAGTCATTGATTTTCATTTTTAACGCCCACATGGAAATGTGGACGTATATTGCCGTCGCCCCTGTCCGTCCGTCGGTCCGTCGGTCCGTCCGTCCTTCCGTCCGTCCACATTTGTTGTATCCACGATAGAGGCTACAGTTTTTATCCGATCTTAAAGGGATAATAGGCGTTAGAACGAACATAAAAATTTAAGTTCACTCAAATTTGGACAATAACAGTATATATCCATCAGTGGACTTACCTGGTGTCATACCTATACATCAAAATCCCTCTAAAATCCGATAAATCCCCAAAATAAAGTAGTTAATCATAAAACGCTTGAGCCATCCATCAAGCGATTTTCAAGTTGTAAAATATAAAGGGAAGTAACTCTAACATGTGGGTTTTTACGCGTCCTCGACCCCTAGTGTTGAATTGCACAATGATGTTTTAGCGTTGATTTACCAGACGCTTTTATTCTCAAACTGAATGGAATCGTCGCTGGCTCACTTTTTTTAAAATTCCGAATATATTTTTATTATGGCTTTTTAAAATTTGGTAAAGTGTGGGATGCATACTTATTTAACTATTAGCCAATATTATAAGCAAATATAAGCCGTAGGAAGAGTGTATTCTAAGGCCTATTATCCCTTTAATGAAACTTTGTATACATGTATATATTGATGATATCTCGGTCAAGTTCGAAAATGGAAATTATCGCATAGACGGTTTTTGAGTTATTGCACTTGACTTAGTAAAAACGCGTCAAATTTGGGTTTTATCCACAATAGAGGCTACAGTTTTTATCCGATCTTAATGAAAATTGGAATACATGTATAGATTGATGATATCTCGGTCAAGTTCAAAAATGGAAATTATCGAATGAACGGTTTTTGAGTTATTGCCCTTGACTTAGTAAAAACGCGGCAAATTTGGGTTGTATCCACGATAGAGGCTACAGTTTTTATCCGATCTTAATGAAACTTGGTATACATGTATATGTTAAGGATATCTGGGTCAAGTTCGAAAATGGAAATTGTCGAATGAACGGATTTTGAGTTATTGCCCTTGACTTAGTAAAAACGCGTCAAATTTGGGTTGTATCCACAATAGAAGCTACAGTTTTTATCCAATCTTAATGAAACTTGGTATACATGTATATATTGATGATATCTCCGTCAAGTTCGAAAATGGCAATTATCGAATCAACGGATTTTGAGTTATTGCCCTTGACTTAGTAAAAACGCGTCAAATTTGGGTTGTATCCACGATAGAGGCTACAGTTTTTATCCGATCTTAATGAAACTTGGTATACATGTATATATTGATGATATCTTGGTCAAGTTCAAAAATGGAAATTATCGAATCAACGGATTTTGAGTTATTGCCCTTGACTTAGTAAAAACGCATCAAATTTGGGTTGTATCCAAGATAGAGGCTCAAGTTTTTATCCAATCTTAATGACACTTGGTATGCATGTATGGAAATTATCTAATGAACAGATTTTTATACGCCCACATGAATATGTGGACGTATATTGTCGTTGCCCATGTTGTTGTAGACACTTTAGAAGCTACAATTTTCTATGGATTTTAATGAAACTTAGTTTGAGCATTGGTATTGATAAGACGGCAGTCAAGTTCGATTTGGAGTTATTGCCCCTGCCTCTATATTTGTTGTAGACAAAATAGAAGCTACAATTTTCAATGGATTTTGATGAAACTTGGTGTGAGCTTTTGAATTGTTAAGACAGCAGTCGAGTTTGAATTTGGCAATTTTTGATTAGCAGTTTTTGAGTTATTGCCCTTGATGTAGTAAAATCTTGTAAAAATTCTAGTTTCTATGCAATTAATCCTCCAATTGTCAGAGGATTTTCATGAAAATTGGTGTGAGCATTGGAATTGATTAGACCTCAGTCAAGTTTGAATTTGACAGTTTTTCAATGAACTGTTTTGAGTTATTGCCCTTGACTTCGTGAAATTGCGTCAAGATTCTATTGTGGTTTCAATAAGAAGCTTTAATTTCCGACTTTTTTAATGAAAGGTTTTTGATTTATTGCCCTTGACTTAGTAATATTGCGTTAAAAATATTTGGTGGTGCAAAATAAGCTACAATTTTTTAATAGATTTGATGAAACTTGGTATGAGTATTGAAATAGATAAGATGGTGGTCAAGTTTTAATTTGACGATTTTCCATGAACAGTTTTTGAGTTTTTGCCCTTGACTTCAATATCCATTTAGTGAATGTTTTTGAGTCATTGCTCAATTTATTTTTCAAATTCAATGCTGTCAGTGGGCGTATGTTACCTTGCCTGGCAAGCTATCTTTTATCTGTGACATAAGGGACCTTTTCAAAGAAAATGGCTGCCTCCATGGATTCATGTTCAACTTCATGTGCCAAAACAAAACTAAAACGAATGTCAAATTGGACTTGGGATGAAAAGGAAAATTTATTAAATCTCATCCAAAGTCATGTGCGTGAAATTGAAGATAAGAGAACAGATGGCAACGCATCCAAACGTAAAGATGTAGCATGGCGAAAAATCCATGAACTGTTCACAAAAGAACATGGATTTCGCGACATAAAAAGAATTCGAGAAATGTGGAAACGTTTGAAAGACGGTGCAAAAAAAGAATGTTCATCTTATCAAAAAGAACTGAAAAGAACTGGGGGTGGTGAGGGGCCAGCAGACCTTTCCAACTTGACTCAAAGAATCCTGGATTTAGCACCTAAAGAATTTGAAGTTTATGAAAACAAATATGATGATGATTACATGATTGACACCGAAGATAAAAACAATGAAAACACTTTCATTTTGGAATTTGAAGATGACGATGAAGCAGATTCTATTGCTAGGCCGATATTTACTGAAGTTGTGAATGAGAGCCAAGATGAACCAGATGCACGAGTTCAATTACCAAAACTAAGCAATAACAGGTTAGACTATTTTTTATCTCACAAAAAGGAAAATATCAACTTAACTTAGATCTGTCTATACATACACAGAACTATCTTTGCTTTGTTAAAATTGCATAAGCTACAATTGAACCTTCAAAAACTTTGATTTTGGAAAAAGTTACTAGGTTTGGGTTTAGTATTGGTTCACACATAGGCCCTATAGGTTGCCTGGGATAATGTAAAATGTGCCTATGAAATTTACTAAATGGGTAAATTTATAGTTAGTTTGCCTTTGAAGCTGAACAAGTGGTAGCAAGATCAGGGGCGGATCCAGAAATCCGAGCAGAGCGGGGTCCGAAGTGGTGATTACACTGACCGCGAAGCGGGGAGGGCCTACAGGACCGAGTTTTACGAAGGGGGGTTGGGCGGTTCTCCCCCCAACAAAATTTTGAAAATTACAAGCCGTTTCCTTGCATCTGAGTGCAATTTTGCGGTTATTTTTTCGACCCCCGCACTGAGCAGGGGGGGGGGGGTCTGGACCCCTCGGACCCCCCCCCCCCCCACAGGATCCGCGCCTGAAGATACACACACTAGTCTAGAAATTTTCAGTAGTACCGGTATATCATAGTTCTTACATAAACTGTCACACTATTGTAATCACAGCCCATATTTAACATAGATTCAGTGTAGCAATGGTTAAAACTCTTATATCTTTGTCCCCCCATACACAAGGTTTGATTTTTATACGCCCACATGAATATGTAGACGTATATTGCCGTTGCCCCTGTGCGTCGGTCCGTCCGTCAACATTTGTTCTTGTGGGTGCAATAGAAACCACAATTTTTAATTGATTCAAATGAAACTTGGTATGAGCATTGGAATGGATAAGACGGCAGTCAAGTTCGAATTAGGCATTATTTCGATTAACGCTTTTCGAGTTATGGCTCTTGACTTAAGGAAATTGTGTCAAAATAATGTTGTAGACACAATAGAAACCACAATTTTTAATTGATTCAAATGAAACTTGGTAAAAGCATTGGAAGTGATAAGACGGTGGTCAAGTTTGAATTTGGCATTATTTCAATAAACCGTTTCTGAGTTATTGCCCTTGACTTAACGAAATGGGGTTAAATTTTTGTTGTGGGTGCAATAGAAACCACAATTTTTAATTGATTCAAATGAAACTTGGTATGAGCATTGGGATTGATAAGACGGCAGTCAAGTTCGAATTTGGCATTATTTCGATTAACGCTTTTCGAGTTATGGCTCTTGACTTAAGGAAATTGTGTTAAAATAATGTTGTAGACACAATAGAAACCACAATTTTTAATTGATTCAAATGAAACTTGGTATAAGCATTGGAAGTGATAAGACGGTGGTCAAAATTGAATTTGGCATTATTTCAATAAACCGTTTCTGAGTTATTGCCCTTGACTTAACGAAATGGGGTTAAATTTTTGTTGTGGGTGCAATAGAAACGACAATTTTTAATTGATTCAAATGAAACTTGGTATGAGCATTGGGATTGATAAGACGGCGGTCAAGTTCGAATTTGGCATTATTTCGATAAACTGTTTTTTGAGTTAATCCCCCTGACTTAACGAAATTGGGTAAAATTTTTGTTGTGGGTGCAATAGAAACCACAATTTTTAATTGATTCAAATGAAACTTGGTATGAACATTGGAATTGATAAGACGGCGGTCAAGTTCAAATTTAGAACGGTTTTGGAGTTATTTCCCTTTATTTAATGAAATGGGGTAAAATTTTTGGTGTGGGTGCAATAGAAACCACAATTTTTTAATCAATTCAAATGAAATTTTGGTATGAGCATTTGAAATGATAGGACGATTGTCAACTCAAATTTGGCTATGAATGATTTTTGTGTTACTGCCCTTGACTTAGTAAGTTAGGGTTATCCACTTTTCCATTGCTTCAAAAAAAGCTGCGAGTGGGCGTATGTTACCTTGCCTGGCAAGCTATCTTTATAATTTCAGTAGAAAACATAGTCTTCAAGAGAAAAGGGCTAAGCCGTTGAGATCTAATTCCCCCTCCCCGCCACATTCAACTACCAAATGTGCAAAGAAAGATATAGAAGCAGCAATTTTACATCTTTCAGAAGAAGAGCACAAGTTAAAAACGGAAATTTTAAGATCTGAACATGAAGCAAAAATGAATCTTTTTGATTTAAAAAGAAAAATTGCTGAAGAAAAGTTGCGTAAATTATCTGTTCCCAGTACACGAAATGAAAACTCAACAAATGTAAACTCTTTCATAGAATTGACACAGGTTACTGATTTCTGTCAGTAAACATAGTGTCAAATCCATCCTACCAATCAGTTTTATTCAAAACAAATTTTTGTGTTAGATATTTTTATATCATTGTTAAATTGTTAGTCATAACATTCCCTGTATTTGCTAAACATATTATTATTGATGTTATTTTCATATTGAAAGTTAGATTTGTATTTTAAATATCATGCAATGATATCACAATTATTGTGTAGTAGGTCTGCACTCCTGTATTATGTTACTGCTGTTCTTTAATTAATGAAAAGCTATAAGCAGAGAAAAGTTTATTTTCATACAACTTTAAAATGGCATACCAGGCATTAGTGAGGTTAAATCAGATAGACAACCATAGGAGGGTTTTGAATCCAGAGCGTGTGATGAGAGACAGAATAAATCCCTTTGATATATTTGATGAGGATGAATTCCGGAAAAGATACAGATTTTCAAAGCATGGAGTGCGTTATATTCAGGATATAATTGGCGAACAATTAAAAAGACCGACTCTTCGAAAAAAAGCTTTGTCACCAGAAACTCAAGTTTTTACTGCATTACGATACTTCGCCTCTGGTTCATCTCAAATAAATGTTGGAGGCCTTAATGGTGTGTCTCAACCTACTGTCAGTAAAGTCATAAAAAATGTATCAAAACTGTTAGCTGAAGCAAAAGCAAATTTTATTCATTTTCCCAATGATGTCAATAGCATAAGACATATTAAATCGAAATTTTATGAAACTGATCAATTCCCAAATGTTGTGGGTGCCATTGATGACGCTGCCAGGTTTGTAAATAGAAAAGGTTATTTTTCTATCAACACCCAAGTCATATGTGATAGCGATTATAAAATTTTTAACATTGTTGCACGATGGCCTGGAAGCACACATGACAGTAGGATTTTTTCTGAAAGCAATATAAAAGAGAGATTTGAAAACCACGAAATTAATGGATTTCTTCTGGGTGATCAAGCCTATCAATGTTTACCCTACATGATGACACCACTGCAAAACCCTATCACTCGTGCAGATAAAAGGTACAAGAAAAGTCAGGCTAAATCTAGGGGCGTTATAGAGAGAATGTTTGGGGTGTGGAAGAGAAGATTTCCTGTCATGAAATTTGGAATAAATACAAAACTAGAAACAACCTACATAATAATCGTTGCATTAGCTGTATTACACAACATTGCCTTATTTTTAAATGAACCTGACCCTGATAATTTAGACGATTTTGAAAATGATGATAATTTAAATGATGATCTGTATAATATTGAAAATGAGAGAAATCTTGCAGGGTTACATATCCGAAGAGAATTAATCAACAACCATTTTCAGAACTTATAATTAGTGCCTCTGTTACTAACCCTGTTTATATTAGATTTTATACACCTACTGTACATAAATGCTTTTTAGGAAGATTTGTCAAATTTCCATAAAACTAGTTTTCATTAATATTTTGTTTTTGTTTGAAGGTCCTTAAATTTGTTAGAATATCTTTAAGATTGGTAATGGGGAATTGGATTTTTATATGCCCACGTGGGAAACTGGATGTATATTTCAACCTCTGCTTTATTTATATCATCCAGATTACATGTTTTTACAGTTTTTGTCTGATCTTCATCTTAAAGGGAAACAGTCCTCTATTTAATCAATGATTCATCTTATAGATTGTGTTTTCCATATCTCAGCCCACTCAGTAAAAGAAAATTTGGTTGTTTTTAAGCCACGTTGAATTATGATGAATCATCGATTATATAGAGGACTGTTTCCCTTTAATACTAGGTCTAAATATTAATATTCATTTGAATCAGTGATATCTCTGTAAGGTTCGAACTTAGCATTTTGATGATATCTCAGTCACCCTTTCTTACATTGAATATTTGCAGGAAAAGATTTTAGCACATTAAAAAAAAAAATATGGTGTTAGGCCTATTTAGAAAATTTTAACTGTTACCATTTAAGACAAACAACATTAATGTTTAATTGTTGCATCAGTTTGTTCTTTTTAAATTTGAATAAAGAGATATACGCTAATGAGGTTATTGATGACTTGAATAGAATGTTTGAACGAGTTTTAAATCGGTGGGTTCATTATACAGACTCCAGACTCCAGACTCCAGACCCGGTCAAGGTCAAAGCCTCGTTGTAGCAATCAAGGGTCATGGAAAGTGAATAATGTGAATGGGACGTTTCGTACTCTACGTGGTATTTATTAGTGTGTCTAGTATCTTCATGGAATAACAAAGCTTTCTCAAGAATAATAAATACTATTTTCACAATTTTGTATTGAAATAAATAATAGGCTACACTGTTAAAAATAATAGCCTAGTTTACACTCATTTGGGTGGCGCCTCAGCTGCCTCCAACATTAGTGTAACCTTACACTTAATTTAGTGTTGAACTTCCACACCATTTCCGGTGTAATTGAATTACACTTTGTGGTGTAATTACACACCAATAAAAGAGTCACCTTACTTTACACTCGACGAGTGTTAATTTTTTTACACTTTTGTGGTGTTAACTTTACACTTTTTAGAAGTTTCTTTACACCCCAAACAAGCAGGAGCTGCACTTTCATTGGTGTAACTAGGGTGAAAAATACACTCTGTCATGTGTAATTACTACTTCAACTGAGTGTGACTTTTCACCTTAAACAGTGTTATATTTACACCCTTACAAGAGTTTGATCGACTGTTCTACACCCCAACAAGTGTATGCACGGCACTTTTACTGGTGTTAACTAATCTTTGTCTTAGTGGGATACAATGGTGCTTTAACCCTTAAATTTCAGTCATGTGCATACAGCATATAATAGCATGAGCAATCTTGCCTTTACAGCAAACCTTTCCTTTTAACATAAACATACAAAATATAAATAAAAAAAGTTTAATAGTCATAATAACATAACATTTAAGTTTCATTTATCAAATGACAAAAACTGACAGTGATTGCCTTTCTAATGAGATAATATTTAAACGAAATTAATACACATAAATTGAAAGATACAAAAATGGTTTCATTACCAGAGTAACTCTAGTAGATCTGTGTGCATAATATCTTGGTTGAAAACAGGTTACAGTGATAAATTTCTGAATTAAAAACTATTTTTACATGTTCTTTTTACATTTGCAGTTGTAAATAACCATGAAAATAAAACATTTATGACACACTTCAAATTTATTGATTTCTGCATGCATAGTCACAATCTAAAAACAAAAACTATAAAATAGGTTACAAAATCTTAAGACTATTCTTGTCACAAAAAGCCAACCCAAAACATAATTCAAGAATGTGACAAAAATCTAAATTCAGTAAATTTTTACAAAAATTTTCAGTTTACTTCTAACGGTTGTAAAAAAAATCCAACAAAGTTTCAGAAATCTATAAATATAAATGCAGACTCATATGACATCAATAATTTCCTAAAATCATGTTGAAATAACTGAGAAATAAACAGTTTGAACAAAAAGTATAAAATACACCACTTGACATTGATATTGAAAATAAGACAAAATGTTTACAAAATTTGACAATGTTATCTCACAACTCTGCAGAGTCACATGTCGACTTCACTTTTTGAAAGAAGTTAATTACTTTTGATGGTGGACGAGATTTGCAGTCTATTTGCAATAAATAGTACTGCATGTACTGGTAAAACGAAGCAGCTTTTAGTGTATATTCTATATTGAATATATAAAAATTAATAAAGAGGTAGTAAAAAGCCTCAATAAAGTTAGATACATGTGCTGCAATGGTGGATTCAACTATGATATAAAAATTCCTCGAAGAATGGATGTCCCCAATGGAAGCTATATATGGTGCAAGTGCAGCTGGGCCGTCAAAAATTTCAACAAGAGTGGAAGTGTCCTGAAAGAAAAAAATAATTATGTCATTTACAGCAGTAAAGGCATAACATAATTTAAAGGGGAACTATCCCCTAAAACTATATCTTAACATCAGGTAGAGCTCATTCTCAGCTTTTCAGTGCACTAATCGGGTTTTTCCTTAGAAAATTGGTTAATTAGCAAATTCATTTTTAAGCTGTGAAAAAATGACGTCAGTACTGGTAATATGACGACATATAGAATAAAAATGACCATCTTTGGCTTTATATGACGTCATATCTCCAACTTAAAACTTGATTTGTGATACTGATGTCTCAGAAAACAATCGATAAGTGCAATGAGAGAGCTGAGAATGAGCTCTATATGATGTTAAAATATAGTTTTAGGGGATAGTTCCCCTTTAAGACACACATTTTGTTGCTAATAAACTACCACAAAGAATATTTTCCACTTTTGCTCATTTTTCTTAATTTTCATTGAGATAGGACCAAGAAAGAAAGGATTGCATTGTCTCATTGCAAAGTGAGACAACTCCATTTTTCAAATTGAAATAAAGTAAAATCAACAGGTCTTCTTTTACATGTACTGAAAAATTTCTTTGAAAGTCTAGAACTCACAAAAATTTCTTTTTACTGATAGAGAAATATAGTAAGTTCTAATATAACTTACCGGATACTCTACAAGAACCATAATTCTTTTACCCCAGCAACTCTGGTAGAACACTCATTGCTGAAATTGACATGTGTATCTCTTTGTTAGGTTGCTCATTAAACTCAGTAGATTTAATGATCTGTAATTTTAATAGGTCACTTTTAGCCTTTACTGCAGCAATATTCAATGTAGCAGCTGAATATTCCTCAACATTCTTAATAAAGTCAGATTTTATATGCAACTTTTCCACCAGCCTCTCAAATTCCTTAACTTGTTCTTCTGGACATTTCAGTGAAGGAAACTGTTCTATAACTTCAGGAACATTGGCTCCTGCATTAATCATTTCACGTCGATTAGAGAATGTGATTTCTGTTAATTTACTGATTTTTTTCAGAGTCCTTTCCAAAACTTTTACCACATTCACCTTTTAGTTTTTCTATAGCATCTGAAACTGATATGGCATCTTTCGAGAGAGGTGACCAATTCTTCACTCCTTTCTTTTCAAAAAACACTGGGCTTTTAATACATTTCACTGAATCTGGTTTGAGCTTTCTTTTCTTGACTTGAACAGTAGGTGAAGTCATTGGACGTCTTGAATTCTTCAACTTATTTGTTATTCTCTGCTTAAGGGCATCATAGCCACCTCCTATATGCTCTTTTAATGTTTGTGGAAACTGTCGCTGTAGATTTCTGCACAAACTATTAATTTCTTCAGGTTTTGGATACAGCGTATTTGCAAAAATTAGTTTTTGAACGACACTCATAAACTCATGTTGAGTTGACCAATTCAGCTGCTTTCCTTTCAATAGCTTGGTTTTAAGTTCTGTAGAAAATTGTTTGGTATCAACTCTTTGTTCAGTCCAAGAAGTGTTCTGACTTGAGTATCACAATCGCTACTATCAGAACGAAATTCAGAAAAATCTTCAAAATTGTAAACACTTGAATAAGAGTTTGAAATTGATTGATTAGAACTGGTTTCTGTTTTAGAATCTTTATGAGACTGGATAACTTGGCTTATGACTTGTATCTTTGAATTCATTTAGTTATTGTGCTGTAGTCATTAACATCAACATAACAATTCCACCTCAAATCATACGTTTATATTATCATGTTGTATTGGCTTGTTGGCATTTTGAAGAGCTGACGAAGCTTTTCCTCCAGATTTTCTGATGATTTCAAATTTATCACTTTTGTAGATTTTTCATACGAGGCAAGAATGGTGGTTGAAACATTCTCTGAAATGATAAACAAGAATAAAAGGGCAAAATACTGTACTTGAAACTGACCTTATAATCTGGTTTTGAAGATTTTCCTAAAATTCATTTTTCAGATGGAAGTCATTGATGATTTCATAAATTTTTTCCAAAATTTATAAATTTATTAAATCAATAACTTCCATGTGAAAATGAACTTTAAGAAAATCTTCAAAACCAGATAATAAGGTCAGTTGCAAGTACAGTATTTTGCCCTTTCAAAAATTCTTACATTTTGAGTTCAAAACAAGAATTTTTTCTCATCTTTGACTGATCTTTCTTAAGCTTAAGGTACTGAATGCTTTAATGTGACATATTTAATACCATCAACAACATATCCATCTAAGGGATAATAATCTACTAATTCTGTGACATAATAAAGTGACATTCGATTTAATTTTTTTACTTCAAATGATCCAAGATGTGGATTGTAAATAGTTTCAAGCATTACATTTTCTGCATTCAGATCACTTGGGTTAAGGACTGTACTTTGAATATATATTCCAAGAATTTTTGACAATTCTATATCACCTAAAGCTTGAAGCCTGGTTACTACATACATTCCTCCTTGATATACAATGCCACTTATCATAATTTTGTTTGTATGACTGATGTCTGTATCAAATATAGACTTATCAACTAATTCTTTTTGAATGATAGGATCTAATGTCTGAACACTTATTATGGAGGAAGAAGACAAAATTTGGTTGTCCTTAAAATATCTATCATCAGATACAGTTAAATACGCCTGCAACCTCTGATGCCTGGTTGCAAGAGTAAGGCAGATATTCTTGAAATTTCCAAGCCTTTGACTTAGTACTTTAAAATAATTGTGTTTCCCCTCGAACCTCATGCACCAGCAACTTCTCAAAGGGCCAAAATTTAATATGTGTTCAGGGTAATGGATTAAGAAATGCTGTTTAGGGATCAATCGATTTTCAGGAAATTCATTTGAAAACAACTCCAAATGTTCTGATATTAAGATACTCAAGTGAGATAAGACATTAACGTTTAACTTTGGAGAACAAACTATTTCTTTTAATGTCAACATAATTCCATAGGTTTTGTTATTCTCAGGTATATATCTTCCTATTATAAGTGGCAAAATATGAATTTAAGTCCACATTTGTGATGCACTTGCAGGGATTGAATTAAAATTTTTTGGTACAGGGGGCTTATTTGTAATGTCATTAGACCCATACTTCCAGTTTTTCATAAGCTTTATTACCTCATTTTTAGTAAATAACTTTTCAGATTCTAATTTTTGAAAATTAAATGGAATTTCGTATTTTGCACAACCCTCAAAAATATCATGCATGCAGTCAGGTGGTAACCCACGTGTAACATGGAAATAATTTAGATTATTTAACACAGAATTAGATTTAACTCCATACAAGTTTACAGCTCCTGATGGAGCTTCACTAACCTTTTTTACTTGCATCTCATAGTTCAATTTATTGCGCAAGTCAGCGTGCATTTGATTTTGAAATTAGATCTATACTCGAGTCTGAAGAAGAATTACTAGTCTACTGTCAATATTATAGGCCTGAACTATTACAAATACAATGAAATTAAGCCTCACCTGAAAGATTAGTTGCTTCTTTGGCACTTCCTGGGCCTGAATCTCCGTCAGGAATTCTATCAACCATTATATTATAGTTTAGCCTAACCTTTTTCTCTGCTTTCTGTTGGCCACGAGCTGAGCTGCCTGAGGAACCTTCCCGCTCTTTACGCCGGATGTTGCACTTGATTTATAATAATTATAGCAGTCGCACTCGCTTAGTCACATATCTGTCTCGCTATTATCTTTTCATTTTTAGTTAAATAGGCCCGGAACATTCTATGTTATTTTTAAAATATCTCCGAAACATTCAGAACGGTTGTTTTCCAATAAATATATAGATCTATTTATCCAATTGATTGACTGTCCTAAAAAAACTTAGCCAATATTCAACAATTAAAATCAGGGGTTGTTTTTATTGGGTGATAATTTAATTAGTAATTCAGAATGCTGGAGGCTTTACTACTAGAGGCAAATTGCTAAATAGTTATAGACTCAAGTCTACAATTAAGATTACAATTAATTCTATGGACGTCATCACAATTTATAGACAAATATGGTAAGTCAGTAACGCCTATGATCATCCTACCAATTTGCTATATTCCAGATGTTGATAACAATGGCGGGAGTCGAGCATGAAGCAGAACATGCTAACTCTTTTCGTAACACCAGGTGCTGCCATATTGGTTGGCTCATTGTTGTCAACATGTAGTCTGAATATGGATGATTCTTGTGGATTGTGATTTTAGTTTACGGTCGGTTTTTTACGTATTTTATTGTCTACTAGTGGTGACTAAGTGCATTCTATAAAGGCTAATAAGGAGGCGTTTGCGCCTTAAGCTGATTATTCGTGACATTCATCCATAACACAGGGGCGTCGTGCAAAAATAATATGGGGCGGGGCCAAAGAGCGCAAATGCAAATATCAATAATGGATGACCACAATATTTTTTTCGCTTAAGGGCCAAACTGAGGAATTTAAATTATGGTCCTCTAAAAGCGATTTCTGGCATATATGATAACTCGGAAATTTTTACTCTGAAAAAAAAACTGGAGGATTCGGCCTTGCTTGCTTTATATGGGCACGACGCCTCTGCATCCCGGTTGACTCTTATTTTAAACGTTTCTAGTAAAAGGAAATATAATAAGCTAATTAGGTATATATTATTGGAGGATGTGTTATTATACATGGTTCAAATAAGGCTTATTATATACATGTAGTTTGATATATCATTAATTGAGCATGACATTCTGCGTTATGTGGTTGACGCCGAATTAATGTAGTCTACATAGAAAGCACTAGCTAGAGTGTTTCTTTACCCCGTGAATAGTGTTCCTTAATAATTCTGGGATATTGGTGTATTCTGGAGTGTAAAAAAAACACTTTCTTTATAGTATCCACACTCTAAATTTAGTGTAAATATAACACTCGTTGGTGTAGCTGCCAACTAACACCCAATTGAAGTGCATCTGCGCTAAAAACACTCGTTAAGGTGTAAATTAACACTGCATCAAGTGCGATAAAGGTGTAACAGTGGTTACACCTTCCTAGTGTTTTTAAATTTCGTTAATTACACTATATATAGTGTAAAAATATAAGAACACTCAAATGAGTGTGAAGTTAACACCGATGTTTGGGTATAATTACACTTAGTTTTAACAGTGTAAATACCAATAAATATGTTAATCATATTGTAACAAATTTAGAAGTTGTTGAAAAGAAAATATTATTATAGAATTAACTGTTGTCTGAACAAGTAAGAGTAACATCCCTTCCCCTTTCTTCCACGCCTTTTCAATTTCACCAACAATGTCGCTTAGCAAATTTCTTTCCTCGGAAGAAATATTCCAGACTTTGATATTAAATGTCAATTATGAGGCAGCATGCTCCAACCCACCTGTGAATCCGTCGTCAAGTAGCCAATACGTCGTAGACAAAGCGACAAACGAAGACTGGAAACACACCTCTTCATCCTGGACTAACGTCGCCGTGAAATATCGCCTCTTTCAACGCGATCCTGATGATGAGGAAAAATGGATAAACACAGCCACAACTACTGGCAAAATGAAAGCAAATGATTGTAATGGAACTGGCTACGTCATTAAATTGACATATTACAAACATGGAAACCCAAAATATGTCGATGTGAAGCGGCTAATTGCAGAGGTGCAAAGCTTTAACAACTATATATTCGGTATCACTAGAAGAATTTGTCAAAGTTTCTGAATTTCTGTAATTAGAATAAAAAGTGAAATGTGTGCAGTAACATAATGTAAAATATTGAAAAAAAATTATTATAAAATAGCCTTCTTCTATTGTAATTTGTTTAACAGAAACCTAATTATAACCACCGGTCTTCATACAGTAATCAACATTAATGAAGAAGGCAATTTCACGGCGACGTTGGTCCAGGATGAAGAGGTGTGTTTCCAGTCTTCGTTTGTCGCTTTGTCTACGACGTATTGGCTACTTGACGACGGATTCACAGGTGGGTTGGAGCATGCTGCCTCATAATTGACATTTAATATCAAAGTCTGGAATATTTCTTCCGAGGAAAGAAATTTGCTAAGCGACATTGTTGGTGAAATTGAAAAGGCGTGGAAGAAAGGGGAAGGGATGTTACTCTTACTTGTTCAGACAACAGTTAATTCTATAATAATATTTTCTTTTCAACAACTTCTAAATTTGTTACAATATGATTAACATATTTATTGGTATTTAGCCTATTATTTATTTCAATACAAAATTGTGAAAATAGTATTTATTATTCTTGAGAAAGCTTTGTTATTCCATGAAGATACTAGACACACTAATAAATACCACGTAGAGTACGAAACGTCCCATTCACATTATTCACTTTCCATGACCCTTGATTGCTACAACGAGGCTTTGACCTTGACCGGGTCTGGAGTCTGGAGTCTGGAGTCTGTATAATGAACCCACCGAGTTTTAAATCTAATCCAAATGTTGCTATACTCAGAGAAAATCCCTAATTGAACACTGCATGGTGTTGCCTGTCTGGATTATAGGTGCAGATAGTAGATTATAAAACTCTTTTCCATTCCATTAACAAATTTTGCCAATAGTCTTCAGCAAATCAGATTAAAAATGTGTAAAAAACCATTTTAGACTAGCCCCCTAGAGTGACTAAATTTTGTCATACTTTAGACCTAGATTTATTGTTAGTCAGCCTTAAAGAATACCACATTTAAGACCATGAAATTAATCACAGATCACAATAATAATAGATTCCATTTAGACACTGATTAAAAATTAGTCTGCTTTAAAGAATACCATTTTCGGTGGTATTCCAGAACGACGATTAACTCCTAGATTAGGCAAATCAAAGTTTACTGAAATCAGTGATCAAAATTTAATCAGTGTTGAGGAATATCACCTCAAACTTAAACCAAGACTAAATCACTGACTAGTCTAAATCACCCTTCAGGAATATGGGCCTTATTCTTCAATTACTGAAAGTGAAATATGCTATGTGGTTTCGAAAGATAGCTTGCCAGGCAAGGTAACATACGCCCACTGGCAGCTTTGTTAATGTACATGAAACATTTGGTATGACGCAATATTTTGTTAATTCATTCAAGAATGTAATTAACTAATAGCTGTATGTATTGACAACTTTGATCGTGTATATATTTGATATTGAATTTTATCAATACCACACAGTAGCTTTGTTTAAATAACCAAAAGTATATAAGCTTATATTTCAATAAATCATTTGAATAGCAAACGGTAGTATACATCACATCCATATTGCTTTTACTAAGTCAAGGGCAATAACTCAAAAGCCGTTCATTCGATAATTTCCATACATGCATACCAAGTTTCATTAAGATTGGATAAAAACTTTAGCCTCTAATGTGGATACAACCCAAATTTGACGCGTTTTTTCTAAGTTAAGGGCAATAACTCAAAAACCGTTTATGCGATAATTTCCATTTTCGAACTTGACCGAGATATCATCAATATATACATGTATACCAAGTTTCATTAAGATCGGATAAAAACTGTAGACTCTATTGTGGATACAACCCAAATTTGCCGCGTTTTTACTAAGTCAAGGGTAATAACTCAAAAACCGTTTATGCGATAATTTCCATTTTCGAACTTGACCGAGATATCATCAATATATACATGTATACCAAGTTTCATTAAGATCGGATAAAAACTGTAGCCTCTATTGTGGATACAACCCAAATTTGACGCGTTTTTACTATGTCAAGGGCAATAACTCAAAAACCGTTTATGCGATAATTTCCATTTTCGAACTGATTTCTGTCAGTAAACATAGTGTCAAATCCATCCTACCAATCAGTTTTATTCAAAACAAATTTTTGTGTTAGATATTTTTATATCATTGTTAAATTGTTAGTCATAACATTCCCTGTATTTGCTAAACATATTATTATTGATGTTATTTTCATATTGAAAGTTAGATTTGTATTTTAAATATCATGCAATGATATCACAATTATTGTGTAGTAGGTCTGCACTCCTGTATTATGTTACTGCTGTTCTTTAATTAATGAAAAGCTATAAGCAGAGAAAAGTTTATTTTCATACAACTTTAAAATGGCATACCAGGCATTAGTGAGGTTAAATCAGATAGACAACCATAGGAGGGTTTTGAATCCAGAGCGTGTGATGAGAGACAGAATAAATCCCTTTGATATATTTGATGAGGATGAATTCCGGAAAAGATACAGATTTTCAAAGCATGGAGTGCGTTATATTCAGGATATAATTGGCGAACAATTAAAAAGACCGACTCTTCGAAAAAAAGCATTGTCACCAGAAACTCAAGTTTTTACTGCATTACGATACTTCGCCTCTGGTTCATCTCAAATAAATGTTGGAGGCCTTAATGGTGTGTCTCAACCTACTGTCAGTAAAGTCATAAAAAATGTATCAAAACTGTTAGCTGAAGCAAAAGCAAATTTTATTCATTTTCCCAATGATGTCAATAGCATAAGACATATTAAATCGAAATTTTATGAAACTGATCAATTCCCAAATGTTGTGGGTGCCATTGATGACGCTGCCAGGTTTGTAAATAGAAAAGGTTATTTTTCTATCAACACCCAAGTCATATGTGATAGCGATTATGAAATTTTTAACATTGTTGCACGATGGCCTGGAAGCACACATGACAGTAGGATTTTTTCTGAAAGCAATATAAAAGAGAGATTTGAAAACCACGAAATTAATGGATTTCTTCTGGGTGATCAAGCCTATCAATGTTTACCCTACATGATGACACCACTGCAAAACCCTATCACTCGTGCAGATAAAAGGTACAAGAAAAGTCAGGCTAAATCTAGGGGCGTTATAGAGAGAATGTTTGGGGTGTGGAAGAGAAGATTTCCTGTCATGAAATTTGGAATAAATACAAAACTAGAAACAACCTACATAATAATCGTTGCATTAGCTGTATTACACAACATTGCCTTATTTTTAAATGAACCTGACCCTGGTAATTTAGACGATTTTGAAAATGATGATAATTTAAATGATGATCTGTATAATATTGAAAATGAGAGAAATCTTGCAGGGTTACATATCCGAAGAGAATTAATCAACAACCATTTTCAGAACTTATAATTAGTGCCTCTGTTACTAACCCTGTTTATATTAGATTTTATACACATACTGTACATAAATGCTTTTTAGGAAGATTTGTCAAATTTCCATAAAACTAGTTTTCATTAATATTTTGTTTTTGTTTGAAGGTCCTTAAATTTGTTAGAATATCTTTAAGATTGGTAATGGGGAATTGGATTTTTATATGCCCACGTGGGAAACTGGATGTATATTTCAACCTCTGCTTTATTTATATCATCCAGATTACATGTTTTTACAGTTTTTGTCTGATCTTCATCTTAAAGGGAAACAGTCCTCTATTTAATCAATGATTCATCTTATAGATTGTGTTTTCCATATCTCAGCCCACTCAGTAAAAGAAAATTTGGTTGTTTTTAAGCCACGTTGAATTATGATGAATCATCGATTATATAGAGGACTGTTTCCCTTTAATACTAGGTCTAAATATTAATATTCATTTGAATCAGTGATATCTCTGTAAGGTTCGAACTTAGCATTTTGATGATATCTCAGTCACCCTTTCTTACATTGAATATTTGCAGGAAAAGATTTTAGCACATTAAAAAAAAAAATATGGTGTTAGGCCTATTTAGAAAATTTTAACTGTTACCATTTAAGACAAACAACATTAATGTTTAATTGTTGCATCAGTTTGTTCTTTTTAAATTTGAATAAAGAGATATACGCTAATGAGGTTATTGATGACTTGAATAGAATGTTTGAACGAGTTTTAAATCTAATCCAAATGTTGCTATACTCAGAGAAAATCCCTAATTGAACACTGCATGGTGTTGCCTGTCTGGATTATAGGTGCAGATAGTAGATTATAAAACTCTTTTCCATTCCATTAACAAATTTTGCCAATAGTCTTCAGCAAATCAGATTAAAAATGTGTAAAAAACCATTTTAGACTAGCCCCCTAGAGTGACTAAATTTTGTCATACTTTAGACCTAGATTTATTGTTAGTCAGCCTTAAAGAATACCACATTTAAGACCATGAAATTAATCACAGATCACAATAATAATAGATTCCATTTAGACACTGATTAAAAATTAGTCTGCGTTAAAGAATACCATTTTCGGTGGTATTCCAGAACGACGATTAACTCCTAGATTAGGCAAATCAAAGTTTACTGAAATCAGTGATCAAAATTTAATCAGTGTTGAGGAATATCACCTCAAACTTAAACCAAGACTAAATCACTGACTAGTCTAAATCACCCTTCAGGAATATGGGCCTTATTCTTCAATTACTGAAAGTGAAATATGCTATGTGGTTTCGAAAGATAGCTTGCCAGGCAAGGTAACATACGCCCACTGGCAGCTTTGTTAATGTACATGAAACATTTGGTATGACGCAATATTTTGTTAATTCATTCAAGAATGTAATTAACTAATAGCTGTATGTATTGACAACTTTGATCGTGTATATATTTGATATTGAATTTTATCAATACCACACAGTAGCTTTGTTTAAATAACAAAAAGTATATAAGCTTATATTTCAATAAATCATTTGAATAGCAAACGGTAGTATACATCACATCCATAAGTCAAGGGCAATAACTCAAAAGCCGTTCATTCGATAATTTCCATACATGCATACCAAGTTTCATTAAGATTGGATAAAAACTTTAGCCTCTAATGTGGATACAACCCAAATTTGACGCGTTTTTTCTAAGTTAAGGGCAATAACTCAAAAACCGTTTATGCGATAATTTCCATTTTCGAACTTGACCGAGATATCATCAATATATACATGTATACCAAGTTTCATTAAGATCGGATAAAAACTGTAGACTCTATTGTGGATACAACCCAAATTTGCCGCGTTTTTACTAAGTCAAGGGTAATAACTCAAAAACCGTTTATGCGATAATTTCCATTTTCGAACTTGACCGAGATATCATCAATATATACATGTATACCAAGTTTCATTAAGATCGGATAAAAACTGTAGCCTCTATTGTGGATACAACCCAAATTTGACGCGTTTTTACTAAGTCAAGGGCAATTATTCAAAAACCGTTCATGCGATAATTTCCATTTTCGAACTTGACCGAGATATCATCAATATATACCTGTATACCCAGTTTCATTAAGATCGGATAAAAACTGTAGACTCTATTGTGGATACAACCCAAATTTGCCGCGTTTTTACTAAGTCAAGGGCAATAACTCAAAAACCGTTTATGCGATAATTTCCATTTTCGAACTTGACCGAGATATCATCAATATATACATGTATACCAAGTTTCATTAAGATCAGATAAAAACTGTAGCCTCTATTGTGGATACAACAAATGTGGACGGACCGACAGACGGACGGACGGACGGACAGGGGCGACGGCAATATACGTCCACATTTCCATGTGGGCGTATAAAAACCATTTGAATTAAAAATGTCCTTATTGTGACCTTATTTCAAAAATAGAAAATATTCGAGTTTTCGAAAAAAGAAATCAAAATTCAATTTTCGACATCTATTCAAAAGGCAAAATCGTCAGCTGAATTTTTGTCACGTGACCCTACTTCTTTCAAATTATATAGGCCCATATTGATATTTAAAAATCAAATAGGGCTAACTTTAATTGCAGTAAGAAATGAAATGCTAACCCCATTATAATCGGTCTACAAGTAAAATCTCTGGAGCCGGAAAACCGACAAACATATAGGGCCTAATACATAATAATTATGAAATACAAAATTACTTTGTGGTAGTTAATTACCTACTTCGTATGATACATTGATAATGATAGGCTACTAAATTGACATAAATGTCATAAACCAAACAAATACATAAAGTCATCAGTATGTTTTAACAATAATAATAATAATAGCTTAACAATAATAACATTTCCTGGAACTAGTGATCATCCCATCAGAGTTGCTAAATGACAAACCTTTTAGATCTCAATACATATAATGGCGGCTCCAGTGTAAAAATGCATTGCGCATGCGTTTGCGATTGCGTAAATGGGAAACCGAAACGCGAGAAAGCGAGAACGCGAGGAAACTGTCATTTTCAGAAAAAAAAAGTTCAAATTACAAACACAAGAAAGCAACAACGCGAGAAAGCGACAACGCGAGAAAGCAACAACGCGAGAAAAAATGAAGGTCGAGAACGCGAGAATGCGAGGAAAAGCACTCTGTTATTATAATTTACAAAGGCGCTTTGTCGCCCTCATTTTTTCGCGTTCTCGCGTTCTCGCCTTCTGATTTTCAAAGGCGAGAATGCGAGAACACGAGATGGCCGTATCCGGCTTCCATAGGTGTTTGGGCGGTCACGTGTCTTTGGAAATATTTCCAGAAAATAAATTGTTTGAAGAAGAGTAAAGGTGGTTCAACGAGTGGGCTGATAAAACAACTTCGCATCGTGCATGGAATTCAGTGCGTTTTAGGACCAGTTGATAAGAGAATGGGGGTCGAATAATCTTCAACGAAGACGGACGAAACAGGGCCTAAAGCCACTAAACAAACAAAACTTGGATTTGGAATTCGTGCAAAGAGATATCTGGAGGAGCCAGTGGCGAGATTGGCCACTGTAGATGGTTTTTCAATCCACGCTATCACGAAGAGCGAGTTCATACGCGATGCCTTCATGAAAGATGGTCTATCGCTTCCAAAAGCTGAAACATCCGTCATGCTTATCATCAAAAACTAAGCTGCCAAAATACGAGAGAACTGAAAACGGAGCTTTCTGACAAAATAAAAAATCGGAATGATTCTCTATCACGGTGAATGGACTAGTAACTCGAATAAAAGATTCCTAAATGTGAACTTGCACGGCCGTGATGGATACGAGGTCTGCCTAGGATTGGCACACATCAAGGGTACTTTTACGACCGAGAGAACCTTGGAGGGAATTTCACATTTTTTGGCGGATTTCGGAGTGGATATGAAAAATCATTGTGTTGGAAGCACGACAGACGGCGCTAGAGTTTCAGCTTTGTTATAACCATGGAATTCATTTGGCGGTGTGTGATATTCTTTATGCGAAAAAGTCGAAATTGAAGCCGAAGAGGAGCATGATGAAGACTCTGCTGAAGAGTTGGAGGATGAAACTGATCCAGATGAAGATTTGCAGATAATAATGAATGATAATTTTGAAGTGATGGAATCTCGTGCAGCGCTGTTCAATCCTAATATAAAACAAGTGATTCATAAAGTGAGAAAAGATATCAAAAGATTCCGTAAATCATCGAAAAATTACAAAAACATATAAAACAAGATCATGGCAAAGAACTGCAACTAATCCTCGACGTGAAGACGAGATGGAATAGTGTCGAAGAAATGCTAAGCAAGTACTCAAGACAACGCACGAGTAAAAAGACTTTTATTGACCTCAAATCAACATCGAATGTGAGCGACGACGATTTCGAGACAGTCCGGCAGTCGAGGCCAGTGAAGATTACTAGTAATGGAATAGCTAGGAAGGATGCTACTTTATTGACGGCAGAAGCCTCATTAAAGTTCCTTTTCCAGAAATTAAACCAGCTGGAGAACCCTTTCAGTGAAAAAGTCCTAAGGTCAGGGTCGATCACAGACGAAATCCGAATGTCGCCAATCTTCTTCAATACTTACACAATCCAGACTCTGTGGAAAGAATCGTGAAAACCAAACTACAAAAATTCGCGCTTGAAATGTTCAATCGCCTGCAGCTTCAATCAACAGAGGGTGGCTTATTCGGACGACGACGCAGTGATGGTGATGATACCGGAGACATCTGTTGAAATGTCCTTGGAAGAAGAACTTCAAAAAACCATTGACGAGGAACTAAAGCAATGTCAGAAAGAGAATATTACCACTTTCAGTGGGGAATTTAAGTCATTCGAGCAAACAAGGACTAGGACACCGAATCTAGAATTCATATAATTATTATGCTCTGAGGTCTATCAAGCCGTCATCAGTCGCGGCGGAACGAGCTTTTTCCGTTGCAGGCAATTTTGCGACGAAGATAAGATCTCGGCTTGGGGTGGAATCTTAGTGAGCGCTGGTCTTCCTGAAGCATTGGTTTCGGAAGATAGATTCGTCAGTAGCATAAATCACTTCCACTGCCACTAATCAATACTAAACCTAATTGCAAATAGACATTATCGGTTGAAAATTGTTCTGACATATTGAAAATTATATTGAAATAAAATTTGATATTAAACTACATACATATCTTTAGTTAATATGTCCTATATTTCGGTAACGGTTTCTAGTTTGAGAAAATCCCGGGAATAGCACGAATTTCATTCCCATTCCCAGGAATGAGATTTCCGGGAATGCTGCAAACCCTAGTTTTTACATCCTATAGTGACAGGAATTTCACAATGTTGTACTGACTTCAGACATGTACCGACTCCCAAATTTTAAAAATCTTATGGCCTTGAAACATCTTAAAATTCTCTTTTCCATCTCTATCTAAACCATCCATGTAATTCTTCATCCATTTCGATCCACATACAGTGCTGGAGCAAGCACTATCTAATACAGCACAGTTTTGCGCATCTTTTCCCAAAATTGAAACATCATCTTTCTGATAGCCAGTAAAAAGAACCACTTTCTTTTTCTTGATGTTCTACTGCATTTACTTTTGACATGTTTTCATAACTATCAGGACAGTCTGTCATAAAATGTCTATAAGAAACAAAGGGTCGGCAACTAAGTGGATTACCATGAGGTCCTGAATCGTTTAACTTCTTTGTAAATTCTGAAATACTTGCACCACTACCACTTCCTTGCGCTCCTCTTTGAAAATTTCCTCTGTAGTCACCTCTATAGTTACTATCTCTTCTAACATAACCAGATAAATATAACGCCTCCTCGTGGTCAGCAAGAAAAGCCGGTTCAAGTTTTATAGCAGATTTATCTGTCAGAGCTGAACGACTCAATTCCCCCCCCCCCCCTTCGAATTTTTTTAGAGAAATTTTAGCTTGGCCATAAAGTGTTTCTCTGCGGGAATAGTCCATGCCAGTTAAATCCAACAACTTCTCGTCGTCACCCGACTTAGCTCTTTTTAGAAGTTGAAAGGCAAGAATTTCTGGGGGTAAACATATTACTTTCTTCTCAATCTTTCGATACCTAATGTTGAACTAATGTTGCAATATATTCAGCTATTGTACTCTTTTTTCCTCTTTTCCCAAGTTTTCATCCAAAAATTCAATTAAAGTTTTTAGACCATTTGGCTCTTTTAACGATTTCAGAATTTGATCAAACACCTGACCTGTGATCTTGAATATTTCTGGCCTTTCCTCTCCAGCTCCTACCTGTCCTTCTCTAGGTTTTGGAAGTGAAAGAGCCACTGCTGTCCCCTTCTTAGCAGCACTTAAATTTGTTACTTCTGCCCAGGCAAGCAATTCTTGTTTATAACGCTCATATATTTAGCCAATTAGACTTGGGGGGTAAATTTTAGTAGTCATTTTTTGAAGAAGGTTATGTAAATACGCTCTGCTACCACTGTTAATTTTCTATTCTAATGAAAACACGTGTTAATGTCAACCATATTTATTTTTCACTCAGAGTTAAAACATGTGAAAGAACATGTAGAATAAATTGAAACTAAATATAGCACAGGATAAAACTGAAGGCCCCACAATCCAAATAACTTATTTGGGCTTGGAGGTGGATGCTGAGAACCTTGTTGTTAAAGTTCCTTTACGAAAAATAGAGCAACTGATGGGGACTGTAGGGCACACGTTAATATAAACGAACCGACCTTTAATCGCAAGTAACACGAACTTGCCAACGTGACGTAACAGCTTCCTTCTCAGAAAAGCATGGCTGACATTTTGGTTATTTCTTCTCCGTTCTGATTTATTTGTATTTTTTATGGAGATTAGTGGTTGATAATTTGGTATGTTTTGTACTTATTTTATTGTATGTATATCGTAGAACAATTCTAGCGGTCCTAAACCCCATGTCATTTTGTATTTGTCCTGTAATTGTTAAGTAAAGGTTAGGCGCATATTGGTTCTATCGTCAATGAGCCGTCACGCTTGAATGACGCGCACCTCTGATCACCTTATATGGAAACCGAAAATACAGTTCTATGAATAGCTTTGTTTACATTCAACCTTGTGCAAGAATCTCTTAATTATCCAAATAATATGAATAGTTTCTTATTATTGTCAATTTTGTATCTTTTCAGTTAATCGTTTTAAAAGCTTATCATATGGTCTATTATTTAGATTCAGCATTGTCCACATATTTATGGTTAAACGATTTTCTGGTTGTAATAAATTCTATGTGCACGCTGTTTTAATGTGTTTGGTTTTATGGTCCTGATAATCTTACGCATTAACAACGCCACATAATATTACACAACTACAATCCAGAATGATAACTTCCAATGATTACTACCCTATTATGGACACATTCAAGTCTTGGCTTGATGTGTATGAACAATATCAAATCATTCAGAGAAAGTACCAAGAGGCACTGAATGATGAAGAAAGACAAGCTTATCTAAGAGGCAATTACAATGACTTCCAGTCTGAAGTAAGTCGTTTCAGAGAATATTCAGATAAATGGTTTAAACTAAACAAACCTAATTCAGCCCCTCCCCTGACCTATAGTCAATCTCAAGTACAACCTCATGATAGTATTTCTCAACACAGTCATCAATCTCATCTAGCTAGTGAACACTTAAAGAAAGAACAGTATGTTGCTGCACTTGAAGAAAAGTATCTGGAAAAGAAGCATAATTTAGAGCTAGAAAAACTTCAGATGAAACTCAGAGAAGAAAAGTTGAATTTAGAATCAAAAGTGGCAATAGCAGAAGCCAGAGCAAATGCCATAAAAAACATTGAATTGATAGCCCCATCACAGATTACAGCCAACAGAGTTCCTACTGAAAATATTGTTCCTGAAATAAATTTTAATAAAGATTTGATTCAATCCCTAAGAAAACCTAAGATAGAAATAAAGAAATTTGGAGGCGGTCCCTCAGACTTTTTAAGATTTATTAGATAATTAGAATCACAAGTATTTGTACACTGCAGCTCCAGTGAAGAGAAATTGAACTATTTAGAAACTTTTACCATTGGTCAACCCAAAGATGTTGTATGTTGTTATTCAAACATTGGTGGTGAAAAGGGGTTTGAGGAAGCAATGAAAGACTTACGTCATAGATATGGTAACTCTGACAGAATTGCTGCAACATATATTAGACTTTAAGACAATAAAGGCAGATTATCATGCTCTATTAGATAAATTTGGCATATTCTTAGCTGAATGTTTATATGCTGTTACAACAATTGATTCTATGTATGAAAACTCTTAATTATACTAATAATATTCAGATTTTAGTTATTAAATTACCTGTTCATATGCATGATAGGTGGAGAAATCGAGTACTTGAAATTCAGAAAAGGGAAGATATTTGTTTTAAGCATTTTGTTGATTTTGTGCAAAATGAAGCTCGTAAATTAAATGACCCCATATATGGTCGAGAGGCAATAGAAAATGCTGCAAATTCGATTTCCACAATTTCCAGCAATAATTTCCAAAGAGGATCGCTTTAAATCAATACCGGTATTAGGTAAAACTTTTAGTACAAGCGTTAAGGATTCTGGAACACCAGACAAACCTATTAAAAGCTGTAAATATTGTAATTTTAATAATTTTGTAGGTGATTGTAGAAATTATCTAAGGATGAAATAGCTCAGTTTATTGCAAAAGAGAAATTGTGCTTTGGATGTGTTAAGTTTGGTCACCAGAAGGTTAAATGTTGGAACAAATTATCATGTTCTATTTGTCAATTACAACACCCTACACTATTGCACAATGATTCTTATGCAAAACCTGTAGGCAATAATAATAATAGAGTTAACAAGTCTGTGCAACAAGTTTTAGATTCAGATATAAATTCCGATAGCTTAAGTTCAAATGTTAGCACGGTAAAGTCCTCGGCTTGTGCCTCTATGGAGGCCGGAGTCCGTATTGAAAATTTTTGTACTATGCCAATAATTCCAACTAAGGTAGTTTCAGGTTGTAAAACTGTCGATACTTATGCATTTCTGGATGTCGGTAGCTCAGTATGTTTTATTACAAAAAATCTTATGTCACAACTAAGTATGAAAAGTAAAAGTAGTAAATTGTTATTAGAAACAATGAATAGTACCTCATCCATAAAGGCATCAGTAGTCGAAAATGTTCAAGTATTTAGCTATGATCTAAAGGATTCAGTTACTTTACCTAAGTGTTATAGTATAGAAAGAATACCTGTGACGTCAGACCATATTCCTAATACAGGTGATGTTATTCAGTATTCATATTTATCTGATGTAAATGTACCCGATGTTAATTGTGATATAGGATTAATTATAGGTAGCAATGTAGCTGATGCTTATACACCCTTTGATATTAGAGTAGGCCCCCGTGGTACCCCACATGCTACTAGGACAGCATTAGGCTGGATCTTATGGAATGTTGTTAGAGAAGGTCCATCTGCTAATAACAAAAGCACTTTAGTCAATCGCTTAGATATTAAAACTGTACAGGAAAGTGAACACCTGTCAATCCTAGATAGATGTGTAAGACATGGCTTAGATTTTGATTTTCCCGATCATGTCGATCGTGTAGAAAATTCTGTGTCAGATAATTTATTTTTAGATAAGGTTAAAGGTTCTATAGTTAAAGATGATGATTTGCATTATCAAATTAATTTACCTTTTAAGAATGATGATATTGTATTGCCTAAAAATTATATTATGGCTAGGGATCGGTTAGAAAGCCTTAAACGTAAGTTATCGAGAAACGAAAAATTTTATAATGATTATGTCGAGTTTATGAATTCAATTTTGTCAAAAAATTATGCTGAATTAGTTCCCGAGTCTGAACTCGGTGTCGATCGTGATAAATTGTGGTTCGTAGTACATCATGGCGTATACCACAAACGTAAACAAAAATTACGAATTGTTTTCGATTGTTCGGCAAAGTTTCAAGGTGTCTCCTTAAACGATGTCTTGTTATCTGGACCCGATCTTGCTAACAGCCTCTTAGGTGTTTTGACGAGGTTCCCTTTAGGACGTATAGCTATAATGGCGGATCTTGAAAGTATGTTTCATCAAGTTCGCGTTCCGTCTGAAGACCGTTGTAGTTTACGCTTTCTATGGTGGCCCAATGGTGACTTAAATTTAGAACCTAAACAGTATCAGATGACTGCGCATTTATTCGGGGCAGTGTCTTCGCCCTCGTGTGCAAATTTTGCGTTGCAACAAATTGCTCGTGATAATGTCGGTGAATATCCGGAAGAAGTAATTAACACATTGATTAATGACTTTTACGTAGACGATTGTTTACATTCATTGGATAATGAATCAGATACTGTGAATTTAGTTAAAAATCTAGTAGACTTGTGTAAATCAGGTGGCTTTCATTTACATAAGTGGATAAGTAATAGTGAAGTAGTTAATAGTTCTGTTCCTGCTTCAGAACGTGCGAACTGTAAGACTCCTGCCTTAGGTTTACATTTAAACTTAACATTGAAAATAAGCCTTTCACGCGAAGAGGTATTCTGAGTGTCGTTAGTGCCGTTTACGATCCGTTAGGTATTGCGGCTCCTGCTTTGTTACCTGCAAAAAGACTTTTACAGGAATTGTGTCAAACCGGATTATCGTGGGATGAGAAGATTGACAATAATGCTGCGATAAAATGGTCAAAGTTTTTGGATGAATTATCGCTTTTAGAAGATTTAAATTTGTCAAGGTGTATTAAACCATATTTGGAACTGTAGTTCAAACACAACTTCATCATTTCACTGATGCAAGTGAAGTCGGTTACGATGTTGCGAGCTACATAAGGCTCGTTGACGATTGTGGAATGATATCCTGTGCATAAGTCCTCGGTAAATCTCGAGTAGCACCTTTAAAAAAGGTAACAATACCCCGATTGGAGCTTACCACAGCATCAGTAGCTGTCAGACTTAATAAAGTAGTTATTGATAATTTGAAGTGTCAAATCGATTCTGTTCATTTTTGGACCGATAGTACAACAGTGTTAAACTATATAAGAAATGACGAAGCTAGATACAGAACATTCGTTGCAAATCGCGTTTCAATTATTCGAGACAATTCGAATGTAAATCAGTGGAATTATGTCAACACGCGAGAGAACCCAGCTGACGAGGCTTCTCGTGGACTTTCCGTCAGAAACTTAGTACAGAGCAAACGTTGGTTTAGAGGACCCGAATTTTTGTGGAAAACTGATGAACACTGGCCTACCCCACCAGTCTTAGATCTATCGTCAGATTTAATTGATGACCCAGAGGTAAAGCGGTCTGTTAATTTGGTTCAGGCTGTAAATATTTTGGAGGATCCTATGGATACACTTATAAACTATTTATCAAGCTGGACTCGTTTGATTCGCGACATAACATTACTTCGTTTGGTGTTCAGAAAGTTAAGGAATAAAATTCATAATGTTGATCAAAGTGATATTGAAGTTACAGTAGAAGAAATTGACAAGATGGCGGAAGGGAAAAGTCGGCTCTACACCTCCTCTAAATGTTCTATAGTTATGGAGTAATTGTTCATAGTGTGGATACAGGTTCAGGATGTATTGTTTCTAAAGGTGATATGCTTGCATTATTATAGAATCCCGGTCCGAAATTCTGATCGTTCACTACATTATTATGGAATTTAACATTTACTTTAAGGGGTGAGTAGTAATGACAATAACTTAATAATAACATTTTGAAGTGAAACAAAACTATACCCCGTCTTATATTCATAAATTTATATTATTATTATTAACAAGTCAATAACGGTGTACTATAATGAAATTGTGTAAGTTATGGAAAACAGTAATTTGGAAATTGAAAGTTCAAGAAAACGGAAAACTACAATTGCATCGTTGAGCGATCAATCAAGTGAATCGTCCTCACAAATTGATAGCCTATTGACTACTTCTTATAACACTAAACACCAGATCAAGAAAAAGGCGAAACCAAGTGATAGCCCGAAACAACATTTCTTACAAAATCAAATAATTGAAACCGTAACTATGTCTGTCAATGAACAAACCGTTACTAATGACATGATACTTAGTCAATTAAAACATAACGAAAACTATCTTCAATCAATGAAAACTGACTTAGTTAATATGCTTGACGAGCGTTTCAAGACTCTACAAGTTCAAGTTCAAAGACTCCAAATTGAAAACGTCAATATTCACGATCACATAAATGAACTACGCGAAGAGAATAAAACACTAAAAGAACAATTGCAGGTATCCAAAAATATAAGTGCCTTAGCGTTAAACAAAAGTAACCAAGTGGAACAATGGACTCGCAGATCAAGTGTCCGAATTTATGGCATCCCCGACGATAAGCATGAGAATTACCCCCAATCAATCGAACATGCTATCAGAGTATTCAGCAAAATTGGTGCAAACATAACATTATCAGAAATTGACATAGCTCATCGTTTGGGTCCTTTCGTTCAATCAAGAAAAAGAGGTATAATTGTTAAGTTCATTTCAAGAAAGTCAAAAATTGAAGTGATTCAGAAACGAAAGCTCTAAGCCAAAAGTGGAATAACGATAAAAGAAGATTTAACTGAAATCAATAATAACTTAATGAACAAGACCTATAAGTCACCACTTGTTTCTCAAACCTGGTCCAAGGAAGGGGTTATCTACGCCAAATTAACAAATGGTAAAATTGTTAAAGTATCTCACGATACTGATCTGAAAGTGGCCTTCAGTGATAAGGAAATCGGCTATCCCGTACATCATGATAGAGGTCCCAATTCACACCAACAATTACCAGTTGGTAGTTCATCCAATAAAAAGTCAATTCCACAAGAATCAACTTCAACGAATATGGAATTGTCACCCGTATCTACCAGCTCATATTTGATCAATATTCCGAGTCAAGTCCTTCAAATGTAAGGGATAGTCAAAAGGTTACGAATCCTACTTCTACTCCTTTGCAAAAGAACGATCTCACTAGGTATTTTATTCATGATTCAAAACAAATAGACTGTCAATGTAGTATGTACCTTGTTGTGTATGTTACATCAATTTATTGTCAGCGATTATTATCGGACCTTGTAATTAGTTTTCCAAAACAAGTCAGAGTTTCGGACTCAATCTTTAATTCCACCTGTCTATTAAAGGAATCCTGTTTTTATAGTACCTGTATATCACAATCTCACCAGCATGTTAATGCTGCTGACGTCTTTAAACCATGTTGTATATATCTATTCAATACCAAATCTATGTATATTTTACGTATCTATTTCTCCTGTTTTTGTAAATATGTTATTTTGTCCATACCTAAAAGATACCTTTTGCAATTCTGTGTGCGCTTACTCTACATCATCCAAATTAATACTGCTAATTTACTGCCAACGTCATGTGTCGGAACTGATACGAAAATTATTATTATACGATATTGAAACAAATCCGGGCCCATATACAGACAAATTATCAATATGCCATCTTAATATTCGAAGTCTAAGAAGTAAAATTAGTTTTATTAAGGACAATCTTTCTGACTTTCTGTCTAACCGAGACCCATTTGAGTAACCCTGTAACTGATCAAGATTTAGTGATAAATGTAAACTACAAAATGTATAGAAACGATCGAAACGATTATGGGGGAGGGGTTGTTGTTTATGTTCAAAATGATATTGCATCAGAAAGACTTTATAGGTCTGAATTCAAGACAGATATTATATGGTTAAAATTACATTTAAATTCATTTCGTCTAAATCTATGCATTGCTTATCGGTCAGATGAATCCCCGATTGACTTTTGGGAACAACTTGATGATTCCATTGAACATGTTCAAGAGGATTCGAAAAACATAATCGTATTGGGTGATCTCAACTCGAATTTCTTTAACCCAAAGGAACAAATTCATAACCTGTGTTCAGCCTTTAATTTTGTAAACACAATAACGAAACCAACTAGAGTTACTAGTACATCGAGCACCTCGATCGATCCAATTTTAATCTCTGAAAATATAAATATCATTGACGCAGATGTCATGGAAACCCCAAATCACATTTCTGATCATTTTATCACTAATGTCCACTTGGATATCAATATCGCCATTCCAAATAGTTTCAACCGTAAAATCGTCTTGTACAAACGTGCCAACTTCGTCAAATTAAATGATGATATAAAAGCCATAAATTGGGAAACATTCTGGAACGAAACTGAAAATACTAATGAAATTTGACAATAAGCTCGCTGACCTAATTGAATGTAATATTCCATCTACCTGTATCACTGTTGGAACCAAAGATAAACCATGGTTTACACCCCATCTTCGAAAGCAATTGAGAATAAGAGACCGACTTCGAAAGATGGCCCTGCAATCCAAAAGTCCAACTCATTTGGCTTCATACAAATTAGCCAGAAATAAATTCAATAATATGAAAACTTACGCAAAAAAGTATTTTTTACGATCATATCAATGAAAAAATATCTTGTATCTTGAAAAGCTTTGTACAACCTACCCTGCAAAAAACTATTCCACATCTCCTTTCCGACACGAACATATTAGTTCGCGATGCTTACAGCAAATCAGAAATCCGAAACGAATTTTTCACCTCTATTTCAACAATTTTTGATATGGAAGATTTACCAAATTTCGAATCACGTACGAAACAATCTTGTCCAAGTTTACAGGTTTCGCAACATCAGATTAAAACTATTATAAAGAAACTGAAAACATCCAAAGCCAATGGTCCGGGTCCAGTAAATAACATGATCCTGGCATCCACCATTGATACCATCTGTATCCCATTGTGACATCTTTTTAATTTCATATTACTTAAAGGTGTATAGTTGGAAATTGGCACATGTGATTCCTCTATTCAAAAAGGGTCAGAGGCATATAAGGTCCAATTATCGGCCCATTTCATTATTGAATAGTGTTTCAAAAATTTTCGAAAAATTAGTTCATAAACATTTGTTATCTTTCTTCACTGAAAACGACTTAATTTATAAATACCAAGCAGGCTTTTTACCAGGATTATCTACAGTTCACGAATTGATAGAAATTTATGACAAAATTTGTTCGAACCTTGACAAAAAAGACTTCACAGCCGCGATCTTTTTTGACATTTCCAAAGCGTTTGACAGAGTTTCTCACAAAGGTTTAATACACAAACTTCGGCAATATGGAATCGGCAGCAATTTGTTAAATCTTATTTTTTCTTATATCTCTGGTCGGCATCAGCAAGTTCTTTTAGAAAATTATAAATCCAGAATCTTATTTCCCAACGCAGGAGTTCCCCAGGGGTCAGTTTTAGGTCCTTTATTGTTCATTATTTATATAAACGATATTCACGAAGGTCTAAAATGTTCTACTAGGTTATTTGCAGATGACACTGGTCTAATAACGTCATCTAAAAGTTTTTCAGAAGTTGAACAAATTGCGAATCATGACCTTAAACTAATCCAGGATTGGTCTTCAAAATGGCTTGTTACCTTTAATCCTGATAAAACATCCTTAATGATCTTCAGTAACAAAGCTGTATCCTACCCAATAAATATTAAATTTAACGATAAATATCTGACAGGATCCGAAAACCATAAACATTTAGGAATTATTCTAGAACCTTACTTAAAATGGAATTTGCATATAGACCATCTGATAAAGCAAGCTGCATTCAAATTAAATCATTTACGGAAAGCTAAATATTGCTTGTCACAAACTTCTTTAAATAAATTATACACCTGTTTTATTCGCCCTTCTTTAGAATATGCCTGCGAAGTATGGGATTCGTGTACGGATTCTAATTCTTACAAATGAGAACAAATTCAATTGAAAGCCGCCCGTATTGTGAATGGCACAACTAAATATACCCCAAGGTATGCATTATACGAAGAAACGGGTTGGCTTCCTCTTGCAGATCGACGTAAAACTAGACGATTATGTCTTCTCTATAAGATCCTAAATGACTCCTCTCCTTCTTTCCTTCGTGACATAATTCCATCAAACTTACAACCTTATGTTCTTAGGCACAATCATAATATTTCAATACCAATTTCCCGTCTGATCATTAAACAACGTTCGTTTTTTCCAAAGACAATATCAGAATATAGAAACCTTTCACCCATTCAATTAAATGCTGTTAATATTTCAAGTTTCAAAAAATCTATCGCAGTGAAGTCCAAATTACCAAATTTTAGAGATATAGGAGCTCGGAATCTTTGTATTCTCCATACGAGATTGCGATACTCATCAAGTGGTTTAAATAATGATCTTTTTAGATGTAATATTGTTGAAAATCCCATGTGTAGCTGTAGCCAATCTGTTGAAGATGTTTATAACTACTTCTTTAATTGTAGAATATATATAACCCAACGAACTGTACTATTCAACAAATTATATTTTTTAAATCACCTTCCCTATGACACACGTTTACAAATATTTCTTCATGGAAATCCATTCTTTCCCAAACCTGTAAATGAATATATATTTTTAGCAGTTCAAAACTTCATTGCATCGTCCCACCGCTTTAGATAAAGACTAAATAGTATTAATCAGTCCACACTTTTTGTCAACCCAATTTGGTATCTCGCACATAACATTTTTGAATTGTAAAAAAGTTTTCCCCTCTTTTTTCTCTTCTTTTGTATGTATGTTCAATTACTTCATTATAGTTATTAATTTCATTTGTAATATATAATTATATATTGTAATTATTACACTAGGAGAAGGTTTATAAATTTTATAATTTGTCCTTATCCTGTTGTTTGAAACAATAAAATATGTTTTAACTAGAAATTGAAAAGTCAAAACTATTAGTCGTTAAACACGAACAATTGAAATACCTGAGTGATAAAGTGGTAAAAACTTGCGAAAATTAAACAGAAGAGAACAATATTAAAGCTTTGAAATCTAGCGGTGTAAAAAAGCTGGACCAATTTGTCGATTCAGGAGTATTGCGCGTAGGTGGACGCTTAAGCAGAGCAGACATGTGTCTTGACTCGAAACATCAAATCATTTTACCCAAATTATCTCCAGTTTCAACATTGATAGTTAGAAATGCTCATTCACACGTAGGGCATCTTGGAAAAAACGCTACTCTTTCATACATACGCAAAAATTTTTGGATTTTAGGCGCAAGTAATTTAATTAAGTCTGTGATTTCGAAATGTATTCGATGTCGAAAATACGCTGCTAAAAGAATGCACCAAAAGATGTCAGATCTACCGGTCGAGAGAGTTATTTCAGGTGAAGCCCCCTTTAACCGAACCGGTGTTGATTATTTCGGTCCGTTCGAAATAAAACGTGCAAGGTCAGTTATTAAACGCTATGGTGTTATATTTACATGTATGAATAGCAGGTCTGTACATTTAGAAGTTGCCTCATCTCTTGATACGGATTTCTGTATAAATGCCATCAGGAGATTTATTGCAAGAAGGGGAGTGCCTAAATTCATTCGATCCGATAAGAGAACCAACTTAGTCGGAGCTCAACGTGAGCTGAAAGATTGTATCAATAATTGGAATCAACATAAATTAACAAAAGAACTTAGTCAAAAGGGTATCCAATGGGAGTTCAACCCGCCAGCAGCCCCCCATTTTGGCGGCGTTTGGGAGCGCCTAATTCGTTCGGTGCGTAAGGTTTTATATTCGATCGATAAAGATCAAATTGGACGATTAGATGACGAATGTCTACAATCTCTATTTTGCGAAGTAGAACAAATCTTAAATAGCAGACCTATAACAAAGGTATCAGAAGAATCATTTGTTGAAGGGATTTCATAATTCTTCTTACTCTCCTATACTGTCACAGACAAAACGGATAGTTATATTAAACGCCGATGGAGACGAATACAGTACTTATGTGATATCTTCTGGAAGAGATGGTCAAGTGATTATCTAACAACTCTTCAAGAACGCCAGAAGTGGTTTTACCCAACACGTAACGTGTGTGTCGACGACATAGTTTTAGTTATCGATTCTAATATTCGAAATTCATGGGTCGCGTCGTAGATGTCGTAGCAGACAAAGTTGGTTTATCGCGTGTAGCAACCGTAAAAACACAATCATCAACTCTTAAACGTCCTATTGCAAAATTGTGTTTAATACTTGAGTGCGACGATTAAGGCTTATAACCATTCCAATTAGTATCCATTACTTATATTGCTTTTCTCTTGTACAAGCACAAATGTTAATTGTATTGTGTTTCAGGGATCTTATGTTTGATACCTTTAGATAAAATTCTAGATAAGAGTTATTGGTTTTAAGTTAGTCAACCTGTCTTAAGATGTTGTATTTGTTATGTATTTGGTAATTGTGGTCACTATGTTTTCACAATTAGGAGGCCGGAATATGTAGGACACACGTTAATATAAACGAACCGACCTTTAATCGCAAGTAACACGAACTGGCCAACGTGACGTAACAGCTTTTGGTTATTTCTTCTCTGTTCTGATTTATTTGTATTTTTTATGGAGATTAGTGGTTGATAATTTGGTATGTTTTGTACTTATTTTATTGTATGTATATCGTAGAACAATTCTAGCTGTCCTAAACCCCATGTCATTTTGTATTTGTCCTGTAATTGTTAAGTAAAGGTTAGGCGCACATTGGTTCTATCGTCAATGAGCCGTCACGCTTGAATGACGCGCACCTCTGATCACCTTATAATGGAAACCGAAAATAAAGTTCTATGAATAGCTTTGTTTACATTCAACCTTGTGCAAGAATCTCTTAATTATCCAAATAATATGAATAGTTTCTTATTATTGTCAATTTTGTATCTTTTCAGTTAATCGTTTTAAAGGCTTATCATATGGTCTATTATTTAGATTCAGCATTGTCCACATATTTATGGTTAAACGATTTTCTGGTTGTAATAAATTCTATGTGCACGCTGTTATAATGTGTTTGGTTTTATGGTCCTGATAGTCTAACGCATTAACAACGCCACAGGGACATTGTTAGGTCTTGTTAAAAAGAAGAAAGTTTCTTTAAGGGAATTGCAGGCTTTAACTGGTTCATTGTACTTCTTTTGTAGGGCAGTTCGTCCAGGCCGGACATATTTAAGACATTTCTATGATGCCATGATAGGAATTAGGCAGGCTCAATATTTTATTAGAATTACAAGGTCTCTCCGTTCTGACTGAGTGGTGGCTTTTATTCAGAATTTAATGGTAGTGTGTGTATTTTCCTGCAAAAGAGTGGTTTGTTATTTTAGAATAATTATTCGCTGATGCTGCAGGGGGTAATTTTCTTGGTTGCGGAGCGAATTTCGCTAAGGAGTGGTCGTTTTTGCATTGGCCTACACATAAGATTGGTATGGCAATTATGAGAGATACTTTCTTGGAAATGGTTCCAATTATTTTGGCTTTTTCAGTTTGGAAAGATAAACTTTGTAACAAAAAAATTATATTGAGGGTCGACAATTTGGCTTTGGTCAATATTTTAAATTCTTCCACCTCAAGGTGAAAAAGAGTCATGCAATTTGTTAGGAATTGCATGCTTAACAATATTCATTGCAGGGCTAAGCACATTTCTAGTTCTAATAACTCTATTTGTGATGCTATTTCGCGTAAGGAATGACATCGTTTCAGGGAAATAGCACCAGACGCCATGGAGAATCCTCAGGAAATTCCAAAGACTGTTCTCGAGATGATTTACTCAGTGAAACAGACAGATTGTTAAGTGCTTCTATGGCAGAGAATTCTTGGTTAACTAATAAAACCTAAATTCATTTTCTCGGTTCCGAGTGAGACAAAACATGGCAGATTGTTGGCCTCCTCAATTGGCTCATGTCATTGATTATATTTCTTATTTGTCATTATCAGGCCTTGCATTAAAAGCTGCAAGCTCTTATGTTTCTGCTATAAGTTAACAATGTAAGATTTTAAATGTTGATGATGTAACAAGTAATTTTATTGTTAAGAAACTACTTGAAGGTTTCCGAAGATGTAAGGGTTCTTTGGACAAGGACAAGAGACTACCAATAACTGTGAATATCTTGACACATGGCAATGCAATTCAAAATATTATTTGTTTATCAGATGTTTCCTTAAATGAAACTCTTAAAACTATGTATATACGGTCAGACATTCTAAAACTGGTCAACATAATACTGGTGTTAATTTATGTATTCAGTCCTATAAAGGGGTCTTTGTCCTTTTGCTAATCTTAAAGCATATTTGGCTATTCGTTCCAAATGTGATGGTCGATGGTCGATGGTAGTCTTCGACTTTTGAGATTTATATTCGATTTTAACATAAAGATTTATTAACTACAATTGAAGGGCTCAGTGCCATTTCGACTTAAGTCTGACTCTCTATCATATGAGGTAATAAAGTCGTTGGCGCCAGTTTTACAAAAAAAAAAAAAAAACAGAATTGTTATTTAACTTAAACATAAGAAACATTCAATAAAGGTGAGTTTCATTTATGGTTAAATTTGAAGAAATAAATTTTTTGGACTTTGAAATTCTTTATTTCTGAGTAATATGACTATTTTTTAACATTGAAATCATAATTTTAAGGCCTACATACTTAGGTCATTTTGACCCTAATTAAAAATCAATATTATTTTGTAGATATCAGGATGTCGAAGATGACAGATGAAGAGGCTTTAAATAAGATTCTATGTGATTCAAATTCTGATGAAGAAGTAAATTCTCAACAGGCTGATATCGATGGTAAACAACTTTTCAACTCAACAAAGGATGATGAAAATAACAATATAGAAAATATAACACCGGTATACGATACACGACCACTTTCACAAGAAGAAGTTAATGAACTAGCAATGAATCTAGAATTAAAGATGATAATAATTCAGATATCGATAACACAATGAGAGACCCTGATTATGAACCCGAGGAGCCTGACTCTAATGCTTCGAGCGCTTCGAACCCAAAGAGAGATTCTGTAAAGATGAGCGTGATGATGAATTGATAGTCTCAAAGGGGGCTAAAAAACAAACACCACAACCAGATAAATGGAAAAAAGAAGACAGAAAAAGAAAACGAAACAGGGGGGAAGAATATTTAAATACCAAAGGCCAAACTGTTCAAAAAAAGATGCTGATTAAAAGCACAAAATTGCTTTGAAAGAATTGGTAACGAAGAAGCTGATAGAATATTTGCATCTTTTTTACAAACTTGGAGACAAAAATCTACAAGATCAATATCTATTTGGACCTTTCAATAAAACACAAACCAAGAAATCAAATAATAAAGGATAATTGATTATTATGTAAAACTAAGCAATGTGGAAAGATTAAAAGTATGCAACGGTTGTTTCTTATTGGTTTTACTCTATAGATAGAGCTAGACTTAGATGTTTCACAGAAAACAATATAGAAAACTCATCTCAAAATCTGGATAAAAGAGGACACCACACTCCATACAATAAACTCCCAAACCAGATAGATACTGACAAGAATTGTATGCTGAGCTGATTCATATCTGCCCGTCTGAATAAGATATTCAAAGAAACAAACCATGTAATGGTTCCGATTTTGCCCACCGCATCCATCAGAATAAAATATCACATCTCGTGCACCAGATTTCCTACAATCTAAAACCTTAAGAAGGCACGACGCAACATCTGAACCGCCCTATTTTGCGACAGACGCATCATAAATACACATAATTCCATCATTATTTATGTGATTATGTATACCAAAGTTTTAGACATTTACCTGTCTACTATAAAACATTTCGCCATGAGTTAGGTTTGGGATCATAAAATTCTGCCGAAAATCAAAAGAATATATATCAAATGTATCCAATGAACAATAATTTAAGAGGTTATTGAAGAGTCTTCTTTGATTTCTTTGCCAGCTGTCTTGACCTGCTTCTCTGTCACTTTTCATTTGCTGGTATTACATATCTGCTGCACGAATATGAAGGTCTCTTTCTTCTTCTAACCTCTTTCGTTCGTCCCCCATTTGTTTCTACTAATAACTTAGCCTGCAAAAGATCGCACTTTCCACAAGTATCAGTTCTAGGAAATCCAAATGATCAATTAAATTCCATCAAGAAAATTTTTCTGTAGATCCACTCCTTGTACACACCTTCATAATTCTGACCTACCATGAGCAATTTATAATTTCGGTATGGCTTGAGTAAATTTAGTAAATACATCTGTAATAACAAGGATATTCTCTTTAACATTTACAATATCTAATGGTTTGTATGCGATTAAACTTCCAATAGCTGGTTTGATAATAGGTACTGGGGACTTGGCTACCATACACCTTTCACACTTCTTTACCGATTTCAGTACATCCATGTACATGCCAGGCCAAAAACATCGTCTCTTCACCAATGCAAATGTGCGCTCTATTCCCTGATGACCTGAGAAATTATGTAAAGTTTCCATAATACTGTTCTTCATTTGATGAGGTATTATAATCTGCCAAAAATCACCAATGTCATCCTGACAATGTTTATAGAGAATTCCGTCAGACATCTTTAATTTATTCCATTTATACAACAACTTTATCACCGTTGGAATTTCTTTACTTATTAATCTATTTGTTGGTTTATACCCTCTGCCATTTTGTAACCTTTGCCATTCTAATACGACCTCTATTTGATTTTCCATACTCCTCCTTTCTATTCTGTCTGTGGTCTCTGTTATCCTTAAAATTGTCTCTATCATGTCTTCTACATTCGTTTGTATATCTTGAATTTCTTTGTTTGCTATCTTTGTGTGAGTTTCTATCTTAATTTCACGATCTTCTTACTTTACCCGCGTTGGTACAAGCAGATGCAAAGTGATTTCATTACTGAAACATTGTGAACCATATGCTGACAGTTTTGTCATTGTTATTTTGTGGCTACCAGTTATTACTAAATATTTGCTATAAAACCGTTCTCTCTTCACTGTGGAAATTTTCTCACCATCCTTCTCTGGCTTAATCTTCATATCCGGCATTGAAATATTTTCATACGCACTAGCCTTTTAGAAATCTTGTCGAATGGCTTTTGAATGACGTGTTGATCTATAGTTTGAATCATGTTTTCAAGTATTCTCCCGTCATTATCTTATTCACATTCAGTAGCCTTTTCTCCGAGTCGGCTGGCATAACTGAAGTTGTCTCCCCTGAATTTATTATCATTTTAGAAAAGTTGTATAATGCATAATGAATGTTTTTTTTTTTCGGGGGTAGGAAGTAATGATCTAATTTATCCACAAGTTCATATAATCATTAAGGACTGCTTTTCCTTCTTCTGCAATCGGACTTTGTAAACTTATCTCTAATCTGGCATTTTTTTCAAATGTAAATAATCAATTTTTGATTATTTGTACATTTTATTAAAATGATGTCAAGATTTATATATCATTACAATATAAAACAAAAATACACATATATTTGTTCTTTTTATAATTACTGTCGTTTATTGAAGCGGAATGTTTGGGACTATTTTTCGAGTATCTTATCTAATAATTTCTTGAAATCGTCGGCACTTGCACCACCCAAATCGCCGAAAACATGATGAACCGCTCAACGATATCTCCCGGCTTGGTAGCGAAAATGAGCATTGGTCAATCTACTGATATCTATAGTTGAAACTAGAATAATAGCATAATATCTAGCATAACGAACTTCAAATAGAATTCCCCGAAGAACTTCATTGGCAATGGATTCAATAATGTCATTCTGTATGTAATGACTTAAATAAGTTTCATTTCACTAAATGGTACAACTAAAACTTTCCACTTAAAATTCATAAATACAATTTTGACTAATTGATTGAAATATCTGGATACATTTAATTTAAACTGGTGGACATCACATACTGAAAGCGCGTTTAAATCCTTCATATCTAGTGAAAAAAGGATGAGAGGGCGTGTTGATTGGTGAGGTGATTCTGGAGGTATGTGGTAATATCTTGAAAAAAAGAACACACAAAATTTCACTAATTTTGTCATTAACTGTTAATTATTCACTATTGCCTTCAAATTAAATGCTATCATATGCACTATTAAATTGATAACTTTTACAAACAAGGTGGTTATTTTTATACGCCCACATGAAAATGTCCGTCAGACAAGTTCTAAAACAGCGCGATTCCAGATGTCTGTTTATGTGTTATTTCCCTTGATTTCATGAAAAAACGTTAAAGTTTACTTGTGTACGCAATAGAAGCTTTAGTTTTCATCTGATGTTAATGGAACTTGGTATGTGTATTTACCTTGATAATATCTCGGACAAGTTCGAAAATGGCAAGATTTCAGATGTCGGTTTATGAGTTATGGCCCTTGATTAAATGAAACAACGTTAAAATGTACTTGTGTATGCAATAGAAGCTATAGTTTTCATCCGATTTGAATGAAACTTGATATATGTATTCATCTTGGTAATATCTCGCCAGATGTCTGTTTTTGAGTTATTGCCCTTGATTTAATGAAAAAACGTTAAAATTTATTTTTGTACGCAATAGAAGCTGTAGTTTTTATCCGATTTGAATGAAACTTGGTATGTGTATTCATCTTAATAACATCTCGGACAAAAATGGTGCGATTCCAGATGTCGGTTTATGAGTTATTGCCCTTGATTAAATGAAAAAACATTAAAATTTAATTGTGTACGCAATAGAAGCTATAGTTCAGATTTTGATGAAACTTGGGTGTGAGCATCAAAATTGATTAGACCTCAGTCATGTTTGAATTTGACAGTTTTTCAATGAACGGTTTTGAGTTATTGCCTTTGGCTTGACAAACAATTTGTGGGTGCAAAATAAGCTACAATTTTTTAATAGATTTGATGAAACTTGATATGAGTATTGAAAAAGATAAGATGGTGGTCAAGTTTGAATATGACGATTTTCCATGAACAGTTTTTGAGTTTTTGCCCTTGACTTCAATATTCATTCCGTGAATGTTATTGCTTAATTTATTAATCAAATTCAATGCTGCCAGTGGGCGTATGTTACCTTGCCTGGCAAGCTATCTTGGTTTTAAATATTAATGTGTGACATATCATGGTTCACATTTTTTTTATCCACACTAAGGCTTGTTCCGTCCCGATTTGTCATTTCGTCCCAATGTGTCATTTTTTCTGAGTTGTCCCGATTTGTCACAAGATATCGTCCCATTGTGTCACAAAATTTCAATATGTCACTAATAATCGTCCCGATTTGTCGCAAAAATTTCAATTTGTCACTAGACTTCGTCCCAATTTGTCGCAAAATTTCAATTTGTCACTAAAAATCGTCCCGATTTGTCGCAAAATTTCAATATGTCACTAAAAATCGTCCCGATTTGTCGCAGAAATTCAATTTGTCACTAAAAATCGTCCCGATTCGTCGCAGAAATTCAATTTGTCACTAGAAATCGTCCCGATTTGTCGCAAAATTTCCAATTTGTCACTAAATATAGTCGCATTGTGTCGCAGAATTTCAATTTGTCACTAGAAATCGTCATGTTTTGTCGCAAAATTCAATTTGTCACTAGAAATTGTCCCAATTTGTCGCAAAATTTCAATTTGTCACTAGAAATCGTCGCAAATTTTCAATCTATGACTGGAAATTATTCCATTGTATCGCTAAATTTTAGGTCAATCTGGGACTTTTGAATCAGAACAAAGGGCATGATTAGTCGTGGATTGATCAATGTAATTTTGAGTTTTGAGGAACCTCATACCTCTCATTCTAATAAAATAAAATATACCTCCATTATATTGAACTATAATATACCTCTCATTCTAAGAAAATATAATATACCTCCCATTATATCGAACTATAACATACCTCTCATTCTAATAAAATATAATATACCTCCCATTATATCGAACTATACTTTACCTCTTATTCTAATAAAATATTATATACCTCTCATTATGTCGAACTATACTATACCTCTCATTCTAATAAAATATTATATACCTCGATTTTTTCATTTCAATGTAGCTTAAGCGGGGCAATATTTGGTAATAATCTTGGTTCCATTTCAATTCTTCCCTTGTCCTTACTAAACAGTTGTAGCGAAATTGCTACATGGCAAAGGAGTCTAATACTCAACTCTGCTGTGGATAAAGTACGGTGTTGGAAATGACAACAAGTGATAAGATGAACTTTATATACACGTAAATACAGTAAGGTAACTTAAATAAACCCGTCGTACGTTCTTTAAAGCTCTGTAATGTGTTGTGTCGATCTACATGGATGGCTTGGATAATATAGCCAGACATCGGCTGTTGATTGGTGGAACGCGCACGTGCATGAACATAACAAACTATTGCACGGGCTTGGTCTCGTTCTGGTTCTAGTCTTCGTGAATCTACGGAGATGTTCGTAAATATACGGAGATTGCCGATGTTGACTCGTAAGTTGTTATACGTGTAACTGCATAATTAAGACTGTAAACACGGGAGGTCAACTCGTATTTTTTTGAGAGATAATGACTATCATGACTAACATATATTTTAATTAACAGTACAAAAATCCTTCTTCTTTCGGAAAGTTCAGTCTGCTGCTTGGGTTAATTAAAAAAAAAAGCTCAATGGCCTTCTTAAATCAAAGTCTCTGAAATTATATAATAAAGATATTTAGGTCAAAGCAGCCACATGGACTTGATAAGAGAGGGCGCAGACCGAAAGTAGATTGGCTAATAGCCGCCAATGCATGAAGGATGGGTCTGTGTTTGGTGGGGTTATTGAGAAATGTTGTCTCGGCAACGTTCTAAGGAATGCTCGTCGTTGTAAAAATACCAGCCAATCTCTCTCGGTCTGAGTGAATTGCAACTGTGTGGGATTATTCCGGTATGAAGCGGCAGAAGGAAACAGGTGGTGCGCTCTGACAAATTGCTTGAGATGAGTCACGGAGGTGCACTGGAATTCTCGTGCCAATCCTTCCAAGAGGGATTTACACTTCCGTGCCCACCCATTTGAGTTTATTCCCCTGGACAAGTCTGCAAATGCCGGCAAGTGATGCCGGAGCACATGGCGCTTCATGTGTCGGGACGGTATGTGACAGATAGGACATCTGCAGATAGACCAAGCTATCCTGATAGGCCGGAGGATCCCATTCGTGCGTTATCAGTCTTTTCGAAGTTGAGCCAAGTTTGTCTTGATTATTTATAAAAAGTACACCCTTTTCGAAAAATAGCTGATTTCGACTCAACCATAGCGATTTAGTTGTCGGACTACAAAACTACAAATTTGAATCTCTAGGACAAGTGTCGCTACCTATCCAGTCTATTACTAATTTAATGCATTTGTCCGAGCATTGCAATTTCCCTAATTCCTCTGCAGTATAACTCTCCAGCCAGTTGGAGTTTTTGGAAACTGGAGATAAATTTACAACATCAGCATGGGAGCCGTTGCAAAGGGTTGCAGTTGCGTCGTCTAATCTCGCTATCCTAATTGGTGCGTCAATCATCAGTTTACTCGACGCGAGAGGAATAACGTCGTCAACGTCTTCGCAGAAGCGCTCCCATTGGTTATGAGCTCTTGTACAATACGGACATCCACTGCAAGGCAACTCGTTTAGTTTACATCTGGCATGATAACAGTCACAATTAGTTAATGGGTCGTTCAAGCGCGATAACTCATCAGCATTGGTGTGTTTGTTACCTGACCGATGAAGGATTATCATACCGTATTGAGACAACTCTTCCAACCTTGTACATTTTTAAAGCGCGTTAGCCATACTAGGCTGTTATGGTCCGTTCGAATGTAGAATTGTTTTCCTAATAAATAGTGCCTAAATAATCTTGTAAATTTGACCAAAGCCAACAACTCTTTCCTGGTGGTGCAATATTTCTGCTGAGCAGGAATAAGCACGTTGCTAGCGTAAGAAATAACTCGTAACTGGCCGTCCTGTTCCTTGGACAGCTCGGCACCTATTGCTTTATTAGAGGCGTCCGTATCCAATACAAACACACCGTTCGGTGTTGGGTAAGCCAAACAAGGCGCCGAAATCAAAGCGTCTTTTAGGTAAGCGAAGGCTGCCTGATGATCAGGGGTCCATTTAAAATCACCTTTAGTGTGAGCTCAAGTAAATAGCAAGCTAGTTTTGTCAGCAAATTTAGCAATATGATCGCGATGGTAGCTGGCGAAGCCTAAAAATGAAAGCAATTTAGTCTTATCAGTGGGAACCGACCACTTTGTTATGGCTTTTATTTTGGCAGGATCAATCGAGATCCCGTCTGAACTAACTGAGCGACCTAAAAAGACTACTCTTCGTTTAAGTTCTTGGGCTTTAATTTTAAACCGAAATGTCGGAAGCGCTTGAATACCTCTTCTAGTTTAGTTAAGCTATCCTCGAACGATTTCCCTAGAATAACGATATCGTCTAAGTAAACTAAAACATCGCACCAAGTAAGACCTCGTAGAACTAAATTCATTGCTCGTTGAAATGTGGCTGGTGCGTTACATAGACCGAACCCCATACGGATATGCTCGTATAAACCGTATCTAGTTATAAATGCAGTTTTATGCCTGTCCGAAGGTGCAATCTCGATATGGTAATATCCAGAGGCCATGTCAAGGGTCGAATATAAACATGTCCCTTGCAATGATTGTAAGCAATCTTGAATATTCGGCAAAGGAAATCTATTCTTAACCGTTATATCGTTCAACGCTCTGAAATCGATGAACCATCGTAACGAACCGTCTTTTTTCCTTACTAATACAGGTGCGCTTGAAAATAGGGATGAGGATGGCTGGATAATACCTTCCCGGAGTAATTTTTGCAGATGTTCATATTCCTGATCTTGGAAATGAACGGGTGTTCTTCGCATTTTCTGTTTAACTGGAAGATTACTTCCGGTTTCGATTGTATGAGTAACCTCAGATAACCTTCCCAAGTCTAAGTCATATTTAGCGAACGTATCTTGATAGCTAGTTAATAACTCTGCTAACTTGGCTTTTTCAGTAGATGACAAATTATCACCCGATTTATAATATAAATCCTGGAAATGTGTGGGAACAATCATTGAAGTAGATTCTACGTCAATAATATTAATCGAAAAGCTGGGGCCTTTCGGGATCGTATCTGGACTACCTATTTCGTCCTGAACGCTAGAACCTGACGAGTACGAATCTGAATCTTCGAATGTTCTCCCAATTATCCTTTCCGCGTTTCCAATATGATGTCCTTTTTTAAGGTCTTAAACGAATCATTTATTATCCGAAGTATTGTGTAACTAGATTTCCCTAGTGTCGTGGAAACTAATAAACCCTTGTTACTATTAGGATTAGGTTCCGTAACGAAATCTCCTTCGAGTTCCCTCGAAAGTTCTGCTCGACACAAACCTACTGAATTTGGAGGAATAGTTACTCGTTTACTGACCAATACTTCCGATGAGTCCACTTTACTACCGTAAGATTGTAAATGAGCATCAATTGTTTCATTGCCGATTTGAACTGAAGGACGATCAACGTTTATTATCATTTATTATGATGCGCCAGAAAGCCTAAACCTAGAATTATGTCGTCAGTCATACTGACCATATACATGTCCCAATCAAAGTATTCACTTCCTATTTTAATTGGCATACCTTCAACACGTTGAGCGTACACCGGCTGTTCACCTAATCCAGATAATTTAATTATCTCTTTGAAATTTAAACGTCCATCATATGATTTACATATATTTGCATTAACTAAAGTGAGCATTGCGGCTGTCTCGACCACTGCGTTAAAGTTCTTGTGATTAATTGTTACTGGTAACATTAAATTCAACTGTCTTGACAATCGTATCCTAACATATGGAGAAGTGTCATTGGACCCAGAATTACTCCTATGTTTAGAATTAGGTCTGGCAGAACGAACCGGTGAGGAGTTTCTTTTGCTACTTTCCCGTGTTCGATTTCGTCCGGAGTCAGACTGAGAATGTTCAGTATCCGACTCTGTCCTGTCACTGCGTCTTACTAGATAGTCTCTGTCGAGGTTGTCTATAGTCACTGGACGGTTTTTCATATCGATTGCGATTTGTCCATGTTCGACCTTCGTTCCGAGATCTGTTCCGTTCGGAGTTTCTAGGGAAGCTCTTATTGGCCTCCCTGTTCTCGCTTCTATTAGAGTGAACATTACCAACGTTCTCAGTCCGATTAGTTTTGGTTAACTCTGTCAAGTTCTCAATTAAAGGATGAAGCAATTTACGCAGTACAGATTCAAGCTGTTTCCCTATCTTTTCACCGAAGGCATCAAGATCGACACTAGTGTCAGTCTTAGCGGTTCCCGTATCTGAGTCAGATTTAAAATTAACCTGTCTATGTGAATAATTTATAGAACCGAATAAACTTTTCTGATTGGCTAAAAATAGTCTCATATGTTTTAAAGTGTCTTGAACAGATTTGGGATGCTGTTCCATAGCTTTGTGCGCAGCATCCTTCTCCTTGCAACCGCGGAGAAAGCATTCAATAGCTATTTGATTCCTGGTTTTACTATTAGCGTCCGTATAGCCGTCCATTGCCAAAGTGTGGAAGAGATTCAGTCTCGAGTTGGCGTAGTGATTGTAATTCACGCCTAGCAGAAATCGGCTCTTCCTTATCGATAAATCGGAAGTTTAATTCTTTTTTAAATTCCTCAAACGAGAGATCAGAAGAAAGCTTATCCGCGTATTCAAGTGCGGAATTGTCCAAACACCCAAATAGCCTGATTACCTTTTTCGTATTCGACCACCCTTGATGTCGAGCAATTCTCTCAAATTTTAGAATAACTGGCTACCATTTTACCTTGGGGTCACCAGAAAAGGTTGGCATTTTGGGTTTCTGTGGACTACGGCTACGTCGTCTATGTCCATTTTCCCGTCTAGAATGCAAATTATCAGACTCCGAACTGGCATTTGATGATAAGTCGGAATTCGTGTCAATGTCGGTATCGTCCGTGTCCGTTTCAGTCTTGTGGCCTTTCTTACGAGAAGCCGATTTGTCCTTAGGAAATTTTGCCGATTTAGCCTCATCGAGCATTGTTCTAGCGTTTTAACTCGGTTTTCACTGTCTTTGGAGTGTCCTTCAAATTTCTAGACAAGATATAGTCAGAATCTTGTTTGGGTATAGACAGCCTATCAGTAGCCAAAGTGGGTAAAAAGGGTAAGTCCACCCTGGGTTTGGACTCGTCTTCTAGTAGTTCCATTCGTCTCGACCAAGCTGCAAACTGCGTTGACATACCTTGTAACAACCTAAGAATTTCAGTATTAACAGGTTGGGGTGTTGTCACTGCAATTCCCGGTGTAACATTTAATGTCAATTCGTCAATTTCTGATAATGGGTCAGGTACTTCCAGTCCTATAATTTCACCTGTCTCGATCATTTCTATCCAATGAGATCGATTCAACTTTCCCACACTTAGTATTTGTTCTAGTGTTATCGGGCCTTCCTGACTTTCCCTAATTTGGATAATTCGGTCAGCTATTTTACCACCTACATGTCGTATTTGTTTTAATTCCTCCGCTGATGCGGTTTGTACATTAATAGATTTTCATACTCCTGCCATGTTGGTTTAAAATCAATGAGAAATATTGGATAACTTCTCTGGACGGAGGGAATATCAACTAGATATAATATATATGAAATAGTAATAGGACAAAGGTCTTTAACAAAGCACTTGTGAGCTCAATCTTCACTTTTTACGGCAAAGAGAGCACGTGCAAACCTATCCTACGTGAAATATCAAGTGTCGAAATAATATTAAGTGATCTTAGTATGAGAATCACAGTGCAAGCATATAAGTCCAAAGAAAAAAAATTCAATTCTAGCAAAATTCAATTGCGGGTCATAGAACTCAAATTGAGGACCACGTGCATACCTAACCTACGTGAGAATAATCAGGATAGCGTTTAAGCTTCCAGGTGCGAAAACTTAATTAAAGTGTTGATTTCGACAGAGTGACCGTCGTATATAGAATTTTAAAAAACAATGTCTTACAATTTCAAATAATTCAAATGAAAAATCCTTTTAACTTTTCAGGGCGCTGCTAATTGTTGGTATCGCTATCGTCGTTGTTGTTCTATGATATAAATCTTAATAATTAGTACAAAATACAATATTGTCCAACAGAATACAATGATCCCACTTCTGTCACCAAATGTAGCGAAATTGCTACATGACAAAGGAGTCTAATACTCAACTCTGCTGTGGGTAAAGTACGGTGTTGGAAATGACAACAAGTGATAAGATGAACTTTATATACACGTAAATACAGTAAGGTAACTTAAATAAACCCGTCGTACGTTCTGTAAAGCTCTGTTATGTATTGTGTCGATCTACATGGATGGCTTGGTTTATATAGCCAGACATCGGCTGTTGATTGGTGGAACGCGCACGTGCATGAACATAACACAGTGTTGCTTTGCCAGTTTCTTCATCCTCGTCTTAGTGTAGACCAATGTCTTGTTTTTAAAATGTTTATCAGGCCAATGTAATATAATAATATTTTATTTTAACAAAGTACCGGTACTGAATCATGTATAAATGTCTAGGCCGAAACAAGGCATTGCACGCCTTTCAATCTTATTTACATTTTCATAGATATGATTTACAATGTCCAGTGATTGAGCAATATGGAAGAGGCTTATACTAACAGTGGCTTAGCATTTCTCAAATAATGTAAGATGACAACCAGTTCTAGATGCATCATATATGTATCTTTTGCTTGCTACTCAGTTTATGGAAGATGTGTCACAACTTAGTAGTTGTCAGGTAAGAATTCTAATGATTCTAAATCCTTTATTACAGGTTTTCAAGAAAATAGGGTCTTTTATGTCTATAGATGTGACTTTCAGAATCAAAATCAGATATTCTGTTCAACTACTATTAATTAAAAACATAAAACGATAAATCAATGTTTTGTTGGTGTATGCATCTATTACACTATATCAAATTAGTAAATTCACATCTTTACTGTAGGCATTTCAACTTATATCAATGATGGATTCGATTAATTTTGCTTGAAGTAGTTAAACCTTACTTGTGCCATTCTTTAGTTTTGAAATGTCTGAATTATTTAGGTTTTAACAGAAACTGCCATTCATAATATCATAAGAAAGTTTCATTTTATTATGATAAAATAAACAAAGTTAATTTGCGAAAAGTAGATACATGGTTTACTTTGTCATTTTAATGGAAATGACTGTTAAAACATTAATAGATTTTATATTTTCAGATTTGTACTTTGATTGAAATCAACAAAAGAGGGGGAAGTTGGTGATGAAATTTCAGATTTAAGAAAGAGTGTAGCACTCTTCAAATATGTTTTAAAAAGTTACTTCTTTAAATTTCTGGTGTCATATTTTAGCTAGTTCACAGTGTATATTTTCAAATGAAGTTAAATTTGGAAAATATTGTTTTTTTCATCTGAGTGTCATTATTATCAATCAAACTAAAATATCCATTATCTTTAAGAAATTCAGTTAAACATTTAGGATTTTGTTGTATTTTATAAAAGTTTCTGATAACAGTATATTAATTATAACAATCATCAATTTATTATTGTTATTCTCATGACAGCTACCATTTTTCATATACTTTTTTAAGGACGCAAACTTTACAGACCTAACTAGTTTTTAATTGAGCTTTACATCAACAGGACCGTTACTCGACAGACTCAACCAATATTTAACGGAGCTGTAAATCAATGGAAATCACTGACAGCTACCATTTGCTAGACTTTCCTGTATTTCAACAGGACCGTTACTTAACAGACTCAAACGTTTTTTAACAGAGCTGTAAATCAACGGAAAACACTGGCAGCTACCATTTTCTAGACTTTTCTGTCAACTAACAGAGTCATAACATAACGGATTATTCTTTTTTTAAACAGATCTGTAAGTTTTTTTTATATACAGGAGATTCTGGCAAATGGCAGTTTTTTTCTGTTAAGGTACAGACCACATTTTTTACAGACTTTTAATCGATGTTAGCTCTCATGACCGTCCTTATCCTTCTCATAATCACTGACTGCATCATACCACCACAAATACCGATTAATTGCTTGGCATCGATTTTAATATTACAGATTGGACGAGACGTCACTGAAATTGAAGTTCGATCATAATTTTATCAGCCAATCTGTAGTGATGAGGGATTGGCTGATAAAATTATGATCGAACTTCAACTTCAGTGAAGTCTCGTCCAATCTGTAATATTTTATCAGCCAATAACGTGATTCGTGATTCAATGAGACTTCAAAGAGTCTGCACATGAGGACAAAAAGAAAATGACTACTATCATTAACATTGTATTTATTAACTCTTAACATTCTAATACTGCATTTTCAAATATATTGCTATCAATGATTGTTTTTTTGTAATATGTAGCAAATGTTCGTTCAGATTTCCAATCTGCCTTGGCAATATTATCAGATACTGGTACTGAAGCGTTCTCAGCAGCTGAGGTAGTTGCAGCACGAGTACTGTGGGGTTTGAACTTCAGTGTATCTATTCCGGCATTCCTAAGTCCGGTTTTGATCCATCTTGAAATAGTATCACGTGTTGCATTAATTCTCTTAAGGTAAGCGATCTTACTGGCGTTAACTTACTTCAGTAATTAAGAACAAGTTTGATGTCCCACACACTCTCATATCGCCATGCAAGTGGTTTATTCAGGTAAATACCCTTCATAAATCGAGAAACTATTGTGTGAGATCCAACAGGAACTTTGTTTATATAAATAAAAGTAAATAACGAGCATCTTGCCGTATTAATTCCGCTATAACCAAGACCCTGGTTATAAAGTTTGAACAAAAATTCTATAACATTTGATAAAGTGGGACTGCAGAAATCAATGCTTTCTTGTTCACAGAACTCCTTCCATTTTTGGATATAACATGTATATTGTTTTCGTGTTTTGTCCTTCCATGAAATGATGATATGAAATTCTTCTCTGTCTGAGTGGTTGCCGGAGACAAGAAAGGCTGTCATTCGGAGTCTGTTCCAAAGAGGATGATTCTTCCCGTTGGGTAGGGATAGTAAGTTCTGTCTCTGTGGTAATGTTACTGGTCTGAAATATAGAATATTGATTATTTGAGAGAACCAACATTTTTGGCCACCATGGTGCTGTGACTATGTCCATGCATTTTTCGGCAATTATCTTTTGAATGCATCTTGCTAAGAGACAGAAGGGTGGAAAACAATACACCACTTCATTGCTCCAATCATGGGTGAAAGTGTCTATGACAGAAGCCTCTGGATCTGTTTTCCATGCACAGAATTTTGGTAGTTTATGATTCACTCTCGATGCGAACAAGTCTATGGTTGGTGTGATGTCAAAGAACTTTAACATGTCATGGAATACAAAAGTATCCAACTCCCATTCTGTTCTATCAGATGTGATCACTCGAGATGCAGCGTCAGCTTTACAATTAAGTGATCCAGCTATATGAGAGATTGTTAGCCAGATATTATGTTGTTCGCACCATGTCCAGGCTTTGTAAGATAGCTTATTGCACATGATACTTTTAGTACCACCCATGTTTTTTTATGTAGCTCACTGCTGTCGAGTTATCGCTTTATATAAAAGCTGTATATAATAATAATAATGTGAATGTGGCAGTCATTCATTTTGAAGATTTTTTCAAATGTCATGAGAGCCAGAAAGATAGCTTTGGTTTCTAATACATTGATATGAAGCTGCCTTTCATAGGAGGTCCAATCACCTCCGATAGTTATATCCTGGCAGACTGCACCCCAGCGATACAGGCTTAAATCAGTCTGCATAATCAAATATGGTTTGGGAGTGAGTATGGATTTCTTAGACCTGTGTAGATTATTTTCCCACAAATTAATGTCTGACATAGCGTAATCGCTGAGTGTCATGCAAGTGTCAAAATTCCAGTGGTTCTGTTTTAGACTTGCTACTTTGTTCAATTCAAGGTTTCGAGCTGGCCATATTTTACAGCTGGCATACATGAGTTATAGAATCCTAGTTTTGCAATATCACGGATAAGAGGTGTGCTCTGCGACTTTATTAAATTCCCAAATTCCACAATTTTAATGGATTTTTCCTTAGGAAGTTCTAACGTCATATTTTCGGAATCTAAGCAGAAGCCTAAAAACTCCATTCTACGACTGGCTGTAATGCAGGATTTCTTATAATTGATTGTAAAGCCAAGTTTCTGAAAAAGGTTGATTGCAATGTCAAGACATTTAGTACGTTCGTCTGCCGTGTCGGCCTAAACATAAAGATCATCTATGAAGATGACACACAAGATGCCCTGTTCTCTTAGGTAAGACAGGACAGGTTTCATGATCTTTGTGAATATTCTCGGGGCCTAGCTGAGGCCGAATGGCATGCAGGTATACTGAAAGAGTTTGTTCTTCCACCTAAATTTTAGTTTATTTCTTGAGGACTTATTAACGTTAATGGAGTGAAAAGCATCTTTCAAATCAATTGAAGCCATAAATGCATTAGGTTTGAGCATATCTAATACTGACTGTAAGCTTTCCATTTTAAAGTGATGGTATGGAACATACTGGTTCAGTTGTTTTAGGTTTAGAATGAGTTTATATTGTCCACTCTTTTTCTTCCGAATAAAAATGTTTGATACGAATTGGGATTTGTTCTCAGATGTGGGCTCTATTGCCCCTTTTTGAATCAGTTCTTTCAGTAGATTGTCTATTAAGGATTCTGACCTGTTAAAGTTAATTTGATTAGGTTCGAATGCCTGAGTTGGAAAGGAATTGACTCTTATGTCTAGGCCTCGGATAGTATTAAGGATAAAGGGGTCACGTGTTATACATTCCCAAGCTCTGATGTACTCTTTAAGTATGCCTGCATGTCGAATCGATGCATAAGAGAAGTACATATACTCACCTACCGTAGGTGAAGAATTATCCTTTACTGTCTCATTGTCTACTTGCTGGTCCCCCCCCCTCCTCTCTTTTTCCGGAGGTTTGTTGCCCTGTCGGCTTTTGGACTAAAAATATTGGTCATTTCCATAGGAACCTCTTGAGCTACTGAAGAAATTTCTGCCTCTGTTAAATGACAGTCCTTGTGCAGGATAGGGTTGAAACCTTGGTTATTTCTGCTAAGTTTACTGGCCGTGGAAGCATCCTGCATGGCCTTGGTCAAATTTACGCCAAATCAATCGTCGTAAGATACCGCTGAGCTAGCTGAGCACAGAGGTTTATATTCTTCTGGGAGATGAGGCTGCAGTTGGGATTTTCTTCTCAATATGGTTTCTCTTGCTGCAAAAGCAGAAAATGCTATGGCATCCCCAAGTTTGTGAGTGATAGTTGAGGCAAGATTAGAATGTATAGACCGTTTCTCTTTCAATCACAGCATCTAGACATTCTGTAATGCAGGTGGCAGATTTTATGATGCCTGTTTGAATTCTTTGTAGTTTGAAGTCAGCAGTACTACCTCTGAAGGGACTATGCCCCACATAATCCTGTTAATTTCCTGTGTTTTCAAAGACGGACAATTGGCCGGTTTTTTGTACTTCTTAATTTTTTCTGTGATGTAATCTGTGTCCGGTTTGGTTTTGTACGTAAACGAGTTCGATACTATGTCTGCCAAACGATCGTCGACTTTTGCTCCGACTTCTTCTTCGTTAGTCAGGTTTGATCTTAGGTTTGAGACCACATCATATTCTTCAGTCGTATCGCTTGTTTCTATATTTGCCGATTCTTCGTCGGCGAAAGATTTTCAGCCAGCGAAACACCTGGGTCAACATCCGGTTCTCTAACCTTGACCTGAGAAGGTTCGATTATATCTGAGTCGCTTAGGAGGTCAACATAATTATAATTTTCTCTTCCATCGGTTTCGATAAAGTCATTCACTTGACTCTCGAGCTTTGAAATGGAATTCTTCAGACAGCGTACTTCTGAGAGAATCGCCGTTTTGAAATCATCCGACTCACGGACTCAGTCCGCCAATTCATTTGCCATCTGTTTCAATGTTAAATCACAAAATTCAACCTTCCATAAATGTGGACAAATACCATATATATTGACTTTAATGCATAAAATAATCCCCTTAGAAGGAAAAATCCAAACCAGAAGTGACGCTTGAGTCATCATCTCAGATCGACTCATTTTAGCAAATGTTTAATTCCGCTAAATTCTATCAGATTTATATGATTTTTGTTTCTATCAAAGCCTTGTTATTTTACGTTTAACAAATTTTGATTATCGAATTTAAATTTTTTTCAATGCCTTTTAGGATTTTTTAAATTTTAAGAGTTTATATTGAGTGACCTTGACCTTCAATGACCATGCAATTGTATAATATCCTTGACTTCAGCTTTCCATAAGTATGCCAATATTTATAAACAAATATTAACTTGAATTTTTATAGGCATTTCGAAATTGACATTTTTGACTGCTTTTGATGACTTTTCAAATAAAGTTCTAGCTCACTATGTATTTATTCTTCTATCAATATGAATTTCTAGATCAATGTGTTCATTATTTTCTCTATTCAACGATATTTGACATGGGTGGTTTAATGACAAATTTGAAATTGTTAAATTTGACAAAATTAAACTAAAATTCTAAATTTAACTGCTTAAATAAATTAAAAAAATTCTAGGGTTAAGATGATGGACAGGTGTTGAAAGAGGATCATACAACAATGGTGATTTAAGTGTTGATTTGAACAAAAAATTCGTTAAACAACCCCTCATTTTTCTTTCTATGTTTTTCACAAATCTTGTTTATGCATATTTTTTTAATAAATTAATTAATAAATATGAATGTACCGGTACAGATTATAAATTCTGTTTTCATATAGTTAATTAGAAGTCGCATATTCCGCATCAATATCTAAAATCATCCTTTTTCAATTATTCATATCCAGGCAAGTTGAATGTGGACAACTAAAATAAAGGTATAGTTAGAAATTTGATTTAATGCACACCGAAATCAAACAAGATTCTGTTTGTGATATGTAACTTAAAACTTCAAGTCTAAAACAACAGATAAAAAAAATCACAGTTTGTAATTAGGTGGTTTGTCGTCTTGCAAATTAATCAAAATTAATGAAACGCGTGCAGGTTTTATATAATATGATAATTTAATTATCTCTTCCTCTTTTTAGTTTTCTTCTTCCTCCTCTTTTTCGCTTTCTTCTTTCTTGCTTTCTCTTTCTTCTTCCTTGCTTTCTCTTTCTTCTTTCTTGCTTTCTCTTTCTTCTTTCGAGCTTTCTCTTTCTTCTTTCGAGCTTTCTCTTTCTTCTTCTGAGCTTTCTCTTTCTTCTTTCGAGCTTTCTCTTTCTTCTTTCGAGCTTTCTCTTTCTTCTTTCGAGCTTTCTCTTTCTTCTTCATCGCTTTCTCTTTCTTCTTTCGAGCTTTCTCTTTCTTCTTCATCGCTTTCTCTTTCTTCTTTCGAGCTTTCTCTTTCTTCTTCATAGCTTTCTCTTTTTTCTTCTTCTCTTTCTCTTTTCTCTTCCTAGCTTTCTCTTTCTTCTTCATTGCTTTATCTTTCTTCTTCTTCTCTTTCTCTTTTCTCTTCCTAGCTTTCTCTTTCTTCTTTTTCTCTTTCGCTTTCTTCTTCATCGCTTTCTCTTTCTTCTTCTTCTCTTTCTCTTTCTTTTTCCTCCCTTTCTCTTTCTTCTTCTTCTCTTTCTCTTTTCTCTTCCTAGCTTTCTCTTTCTTCTTTTTCTCTTTCGCTTTCTTCTTCATCGCTTTCTCTTTCTTCTTCTTCTCTTTCTCTTTTTTTTTCCTCCCTTTCTCTTTCTGCTTCTTCGCTTTCTGTTTCCTCTTCCTCTCTTTCTCTTTCTTCTTCTTCGCTTTCTGTTTTCTTTTCCTCTCTTTCTCTTTCTTCTTCTTCGCTTTCTCTTTCGCCTTATTCTTCTTAGGCTTCTTTTTCTTCTTCCTTGCTTTCTCCTTCTTCTTCCTTGCTTTGTCTTTCTTCTTCCTTGCTTTCTCCTTCTTCTTCCTTGCTTTCTCCTTCTTCTTCCTCGCTTTCTCTTTCTTCTTCCTTGCTTTCTCTTTCTTCTTCTTCGCTTTCTCTTTTGCCTTATTCTTCTTAGGCTTTTTTTTCTTCCTCCTTGCTTTCTCCTTCTTCTTCCTTGCTTTCTCTTTCTTCTTCCTTGCTTTCTCCTTCTTCTTCCTCGCTTTCTCTTTCTTCTTCTTCGCTTTCTCTTTCGCCTTATTCTTCTTAGGCTTCTTTTTCTTCTTCCTTGCTTTCTCCTTCTTCTTCCTTGCTTTGTCTTTCTTCTTCCTTGCTTTTTCCTTCTTCTTCCTCGCTTTCTCTTTCTTCTTCCTCTCTTTCTCTTTCTTCTTCTTCGCTTTCTCTTTCGCCTTATTCTTTTTACTTTTTTTTCTTCTTCCCTTGCTTTCTCCTTCTTCTTCCTTGCTTTCTCCTTCTTCTTCCTTGCTTTCTCCTTCTTCTTCCTTGCTTTCTCCTTCTTCTTCCTTGCTTTGTTTTTCTTCTTCCTCGCTTTTTCTTTCGCCTTATTCTTCTTAGGCTTCTTTTTCTTCTTCCTTGCTTTCTCCTTCTTCTTCCTTGCTTTCTCCTTCTTCTTCCTTGCTTTGTCTTTCTTCTTCCTTGCTTTCTCCTTCTTCTTCCTTGCTTTCTCTTTCTTCTTCCTTGCTTTCTCTTTCTTCTTCTTCGCTTTCTCTTTCGCCTTATTCTTCTTAGGCTTCTTTTTCTTCCTCCTTGCTTTGTCTTTCTTCTTCCTTGCTTTCTCCTTCTTCTTCCTCGCTTTCTCTTTCTTCTTCCTCTCTTTCTCTTTCTTCTTCTTCGCTTTCTCTTTCGCCTTATTCTTCTTAGGCTTCTTTTTCTTCTTCCTTGCTTTCTCCTTCTTCTTCCTTGCTTTGTCTTTCTTCTTCCTTGCTTTCTCCTTCTTCTTCCTCGCTTTCTCTTTCTTCTTCCTCTCTTTCTCTTTCTTCTTCTTCGCTTTCTCTTTCGCCTTATTCTTTTTAGGCTTCTTTTTCTTCTTCCTTGCTTTCTCCTTCTTCTTCCTTGCTTTCTCCTTCTTCTTCCTTGCTTTCTCCTTCTTCTTCCTTGCTTTGTTTTTCTTCTTCCTCGCTTTTTCTTTCGCCTTATTCTTCTTAGGCTTCTTTTTCTTCTTCCTTGCTTTCTCCTTCTTCTTCCTTGCTTTGTCTTTCTTCTTCCTTGCTTTCTCCTTCTTCTTCCTTGCTTTCTCCTTCTTCTTTTTCGCTTTCTCTTTCGCCTTATTCTTCTTAGGCTTCTTTTTCTTCTTCCTTGCTTTCTCCTTTTTCTTCCTTGCTTTCTCTTTCTTCTTCCTCGCTTTCTCTTTCTTCTTCCTTGCTTTCTCTTTCTTCTTCTTCGCTTTCTCTTTTGCCTTATTCTTCTTAGGCTTCTTTTTCTTCTTCCTTGCTTTCTCCTTCTTCTTCCTTGCTTTCTCCTTCTTCTTCCTCGCTTTCTCTTTCTTCTTCCTTGCTTTCTCTTTCTTCTTCTTCGCTTTCTCTTTCGCCTTATTCTTCTTAGGCTTCTTTTTCTTCTTCCTTGCTTTGTCTTTCTTCTTCCTTGCTTTCTCCTTCTTCTTCCTTGCTTTCTCTTTCTTCTTCCTCTCTTTCTCTTTCTTCTTCTTCGCTTTCTCTTTCGCCTTATTCTTCTTAGGCTTCTTTTTCTTCTTCCTTGCTTTTTCTTTCTTCTTCCTTGCTTTCTCCTTCTTCTTCCTTGCTTTCTCCTTCTTCTTCCTCGCTTTCTCTTTCTTCTTCTTCTCTTTCTCTTTCTTCTTTTTCGCTTTCCCTTTTGCCTTATTCTTCTTAGGCTTCTTTTTCTTATCCGGCTTCTTTTTCTTCTTCCTTGCTTTCTCCTTCTTCCTCCTTGCTTTGTCTTCCTTCTTCCTTGCTTTCTCTTTCTTCTTCTTTGCTTTCTTTTTCGCCTTTTTCTTCTTAGGCTTCTTTTTCTTTTTCGTCTCCTTTTTCTTCTTCCTTGCTTTCTCCTTCTTCTTCCTTGCTTTCTCCTTCTTCTTCCGTGCATTCTCCGTCTTCTTCCTCGCTTTCTCTTTCTCTTTCTTCTTCTTCGCTTTCTCTTTCGTCTTATTCTTCTTAGGCTTCTTTTTGTTTTTTGGCTTCTTCGGCTTCTTTTTCTTTTTCGGCTTCTTTTTCTTCTTCCTTGCTTTCTCCTTCTTCTTCCTTGCTTTGTCTTTCTTCTTCCTTGCTTTCTCCTTCTTCTTCCTTGCTTTCTCCTTCTTCTTCCATGCATTCTCCGTCTTCTTCTTTTTCGGCTTCTTCGTCTTCTTTTTCTTCTTAGGTTTCTTTTTAGGTTGATAATTCTTCTTCTTTTTAGGCTTATTTTTCTTTTTCTTCTTGGGCTTCTTTTTCTTCTTAGATTTATTTTTCTTCTTAGACTTATTTTTCTTATTCTTCTTCGACTTCCCTTTCTTTGCTTTCTTTGACTTTTTTCTCTTTGCTTTCTTTGACTTATTTTTCTTTGCATTCTTCGATTTCTTTTTCTTTGCTTTCTTTGACTTATTTTTCTTTGCCTTCTTCGATTTCTTTTTTTTTGCTTTCTTTGACTTATTTTTCTTTGCTTTCTTTGGCTTGTTTTTCTTTGATTTCTTTTTCTTTGCTTTCTTTGACTTATTTTTCTTTGCTTTTTTTGACTTATTTTTCTTTGCCTTCTTCAATTTCTTTTTCTTTGTCTTCTTTGATTTCTTTTTTTTTGCTTTCTTCGACTTATTTTTCTTTGCTTTCTTTGACTTATTTTTCTTTGCCTTCTTCGATTTCTTTTTTTTTGCTTTCTTTATCTTATTTTTCTTTGCTCTCTTTGACTTTTTTATCCTTGCTTTTTGTGACTTATTTTTCTTTGCCTTCTTCGATTTCTTTTTTTTTGCTTTCTTTGACTTATTTTTTTTTGCTTTCTTTGACTTATTTTTCTTTGCTTTCTTTGGCTTATTTTTCTTTGCCTTCTTCGATTTCTTTTTCTTTGCTTTCTTTGGCTTATTTTTCTTTGCCTTCTTCGATTTCTTTTTCTTTGCTTTCTTTGACTTATTTTTCTTGGCTTTCTTTGGCTTATTTTTCTTTGCCTTCTTCGATTTCTTTTTCTTTGCTTTCTTTGACTTATTTTTCTTTACCTTCTTCGATTTCTTTTTCTTTGTTTTCTTTGACTTATTTTTCTTTGCTTTTTTTGACTTATTTTTCTTTGCCTTGTTCGATTTCTTTTTCTTTGCCTTCTTCGATTTCTTTTTCTTTGCTTTCTTTGACTTATTTTTCTTGGCTTTCTTTGGCTTATTTTTCTTTGCCTTCTTCGATTTCTTTTTCTTTGCTTTCTTTGACTTATTTTTCTTTGCCTTCTTTGATTTCTTTTTCTTTTCTTTCTTTGACTTATTTTTCTTTGCTTTTTTTGACTTATTTTTCTTTGCCTTGTTCGATTTATTTTTCTTTGCCTTCTTCGATTTCTTTTTCTTTGCTTTCTTTGACTTATTCTTCGTTGCTTTCTTTGGCTTATTTTTCTTTGCCTTCTTCGATTTCTTTTTCTTTGCTTTCTTTGGCTTATTTTTCTTTGCCTTCTTCGATTTCTTTTTCTTTGCTTTCTTTGACTTATTTTTCTTGGCTTTTTTTGGCTTATTTTTCTTTGCCTTCTTTGATTTCTTTTTCTTTGCTTTCTTCGACTTATTTTTCTTTGCCTTCTTCGATTTCTTTTTCTTTGCTTTCTTTGACTTATTTTTCTTTGCTTTTTTTGACTTATTTTTCTTTGCCTTGTTCGATTTATGTTTCTTTGCCTTCTTCGATTTATTTTTCTTTGCTTTCTTTGACTTATTTTTCTTTGCTTTCTTTGGCTTATTTTTCTTTGCCTTCTTCGATTTCTTTTTCTTTGCTTTCTTTGACTTATTTTTCTTTGCCTTCGATTTCTTTTTCTTTGCTTTCTTTGACTTATTTTTCTTTGCCTTCTTTGATTTCTTTTTCTTTTCTTTCTTTGACTTATTTTTCTTTGCTTTTTTTGACTTATTTTTCTTTGCCTTGTTCGATTTATTTTTCTTTGCCTTCTTCGATTTCTTTTTCTTTGCTTTCTTTGACTTATTCTTCGTTGTTTTTTTTGGCTTATTTTTCTTTGCCTTCTTCGATTTCTTTTTCTTTGCTTTCTTTGGCTTATTTTTCTTTGCCTTCTTCGATTTCTTTTTCTTGGCTTTCTTTGGCTTATTTTTCTTTGCCTTCTTCGATTTCTTTTTCTTTGCCTTCTTCGATTTCTTTTTTGACTTATTTTTCTTTGCTTTTTTTGACTTATTTTTCTTTGCCTTCTTCGATTTCTTTTTCTTTGCCTCCTTCGATTTCTTTTTTTTTGCTTTCTTTGACTTATTTTTCTTTGCTTTCTTTGGCTTATTTTTCTTTGCCTTCTTCGATTTCTTTTTCTTTGCCTTCTTCGATTTCTTTTTCTTTGCTTTCTTTGACTTCATTTTCTTTGCTTTCTTTGACTTATTTTTCTTCGCCTTCTTCGATTTCTTTTCCTTTGTTTTCTTTGGCTTACTTTTCTTTACTTTCTTTGCTTTTTTCGACTTATTTTTCTTGGCTTTCTTTGACTTATTTTTCTTTGATTTCTTTGGCTTAATTTTCTTTACTTTCTTTGATTTCTTCGACTTCTTTTTCTTTGCTTTTTTTGACTTCTTTTTCTGAGCTTTCTTTGACTTCTTTTTCTGAGCTTTCTTTGACTTATTTTTCTTTGCCTTCTTCGATTTCTTTTTCTTTGTTTTCTTTGGCTTACTTTTCTTTACTTTCTTTGCTTTTTTCGACTTATTTTTCTTTGCTTTCTTTGACTTATTTTTCTTTGATTTCTTTGGCTTAATTTTCTTTGTTTTCTTTGAGTTTTTTTTCTTTGATTTCTTTGGCTTAATTTTCTTTGTTTTCTTCGATTTCTTTTTCTTTGCTTTCTTTGACTTATTTTTCTTTGCCTTCTTCGATTTCTTTTTCTTTGCTTTTTTTGACTTATTTTTTTTTGCTTTCTTTGACTTATTTTTTTTTGCCTTCTTCGATTTCTTTTTCTTTGCTTTCTTTGACTTATTTTTCTTTTCTATTTTTGGCTTATTTTTCTTTGCCTTCTTCGATTTCTTTTTCTTTGCTTTCTCTGACTTCTTTTTCTTTCCCTTCTTCGATTTCTTTTTCTTTGCTTTCTTTGACTTATTTTTCTTTGCTTTTTTTGGCTTATTTGTCTTTACTTTCTTCGAATTCTTTTTCTTTGCTTTCTTTGACTTATTTTTCTTTGCTTTCTTTGACTTATTTTTCTTTGCCTTCTTCGATTTCTTTTTCTTTGCTTTCTTTGACTTATTTTTCTTTGCTTTTTTTGGCTTATTTTTCTTTGCTTTCTCTGACTTCTTTTTCATTGCTTTCTTCGATTTCTTTTTCTTTGCTTTCTTTGACTTATTTTTCTCTGCCTTCTTCGATTTGTTTTTCTTTGCCTTCTTCGATTTCTTTTTCTCTGCCTTCTTCGATTTCTTTTTCTCTGCCTTCTTCGATTTCTTTTTCTTTGCTTTTTTTGACTTATTTGTCTTTGCTTTCTTCGAATTCTCTTTCTTTGCTTTCTTTGACTTATTTTTCTTTGCTTTCTTTGGCTTATTTTTCTTTGCCTTCTTCGATTTCTTTTTCTTTGCTTTCTCTGACTTCTTTTTCATTGCCTTCTTCGATTTCTTTTTCTTTGCTTTCTTTGACTTATTTTTCTCTGCCTTCTTCGATTTGTTTTTCTTTGCCTTCTTCGATTTCTTTTTCTCTGCCTTCTTCGATTTGTTTTTCTTTGCCTTCTTCGATTTCTTTTTCTTTGCTTTTTTTGACTTATTTTTCTTTGCTTTCTTTGGCTTATTTTTTTTTGCTTTCTTTGACTTATTTTTCTTTGCTTTCTTTGGCTTATTTTTCTTTGTATTCTTTGGCTTATTTTTCTTTGCTTTCTTTGTCTTTTTTTTCTTTGCCTTGTTTGATTGCTTTTTCTTTGATTTCTTTGTTTTCTTCGACTTATTTTTCTTTGCTTTCTTCGACTTATTTTTCTTTGCCTTCTTTGCGTTCTTTTTCTTTGCTTTTTTTGTTTTCTTTGACTTATTTTTCTTTGCTTTCTTCGACTTATTTTTCTTTACTTTCCTTGGCTTATTTTTCTTTGTTTTCTTCGACTTCTTTTTCTTTGCTTTCTTTGACTTCTGTTTCTTTGTGCTCTTTGACTTATTTTTCTTTGCTTTCTTTGGCTTATTCTTCTTCTTAGACTTATTTTTCTTTTTCTTCTTCGATTTCGTTGCTTTCTTTGACTTATTTTTCTTTCCCGTGATCGATTTCTTTTTCTTTTCTTTTTTCGACTTCTTTTTCTCTGCTTTCTTTGGCTTATTTTTCTTTGCCTTCTTCGTTTTCTTTTTTTCCTTTGCTTTCTTTGACTTATTTTTCTTTGCTTTCTTTGGCTTATTTTTCTTTGTATTCTTTGGCTTATTTTTCTTTGCTTTCTTCGACTTCTTTTCCGTTGCTTTTTTTGACTTGTTTTTCTTTGCTTTTTTAAACTTCTTTTTCTTAGCTTTCTTTGACTTCTGTTTCTTTGCTTTCTTCGACTTATTTTTCTTTTCTTTCTTTAGCTTATTTTTCTTTGTTTTCGTCGACTTCTTTTTCTTAATTATCTTTGACTTATTTTTCTTTGCTTTCTTTGGCTTATTTTTCGTTGCTTTCTTTGGTTTATTTTTCTTTGCTTTCTTTGACTTCTGTTTCTTTGCTTTCTTTGACTTCTGCTTCTTTGCCAACTTCGGCTTATTTTTTTTCCCTTTCTTTGACTTCTTTTTCTTTGCTTTCTTTGACTTATTTGTCTTTGTTTTCTTTGACTTATTTTTCTTTGCTTTCTTTGGCTTATTATTCGTTGCTTTCTTTGGTTTATTTTTCTTGGGGTTCTTTGACTTCTGTTTCTTTGCTTTATTTGACTTCTGTTTCTTTGCTTTCTTTGACTTCTGTTTCTTTGCCTTCTTTGCCTTATTTTTTTTCCCTTTCTTTGACTTATTTTTCTTTGCGTTCTTTGGCTTACTTCTTTTTGCTTTTTTCGAATTCTTCTTCTTCTTTGCTTTCTTCGATTTATTTTTCTTTGTCTTTTTTGGCTTATTTTTTTTTGTTTCTTTCGACATATTTTTCTTTGCTTTATTAGTCTTCTGTTTCTTTGCCTTCTTTGACTTCTGTTCGTTTGCTTTCTTAAGCTTATTTTTTTTTGCTTTCTTTGGCTTATTTTTCTTTGCTTTTCTTACTTTCTTTGACCTATTTTTCTTTGCTTTCTTCGACTTATTTTTCATTGCTTTTTTTGGCTTATTTTTCTTTGCTTTCTTTGGCTTATTTTTATTTGCTTTCTTCGACTTATTTTTCTTGGCTTTTTTCTGCTTCATTTTCTTTGATTTATGTTTCTTTGCTTTCTTTGGCTTATTTTTATTTGCTTTCTTAGTCTTATTTTTCTGTGTTTTCTTCTGCTTATTTTTCTTTGCATTTTTTTGCTTTTTCTTCTTTGCTTTATTCGACTTATTCTTTCTATTCTTTGTCTTATTTTTCTTTGCTTTCTTTGTCTTATTTTTCTTTTCTTTCTTTGGTTTATTTTTCTTTGCTTTCTTCTGCTTATTTTTCTTTGCTTTTTTTTGCTTCTTATTCTTTGCTTTAATCAACTTATTTATCTTTCCTTTCTTTGGCTTTCTTTTTGTTGTTTTCTTTGGCTTATTTTTCTTCGCTTTCTTCTGCTCATTTTTTTTTGCCTTTGTTTTTTTCGGGTTGTTTTTCTTTGCCTTTGTTTTTTTCGTCTTATTTTTCTTTCTTTTCGTTTGCTTATTTTTCTTTCCTTTGTTTGGCTTATTTTTTTGCGTTTTGTTTGGCTTATATTTCTTTGATTTTTTTGGCTTATTTTTCCTTGCTTTTTTAGGCTTATTTTTCTTTGCCTTTAAATTTTTCGTCTTATTTTTTTTTGCATTCGTTGGCTTATTTTTCTTTGCTTTCTTTGGCTTTCTATTCTTTGCTTTCTTTGGCTTATTTTTCTTTGCTTTCTTTTGCTTTTTTTTCGTTGCTTTCTTCGGCTTATTTTTCTTTGCTTTCTTTGGCTTATTTTTCTTCACTCTCTTTAAACCTTTTTTACCAGTTTTACCACCTTTTTTACCAGCTTTGCCTTCCTTTCTACCGACTTTGCCCCCCTTTCTGCCAGCTTTGCCTCTTTTTTTACCTACTCTACCACTTTTTTGACTAGCTTTGCCTCCCTTTCTAACAGTTTTGCCTCCCTTTCTTCCTGCTTTACCTCCCTTTCTACCCACTTTGCCTCCTTTTTTACCTGCTCTACCACCCTTTTTACCAGCTTTGTTTCTTTTTTTACCAGCTTTGCTTCGTTTTTTACCAGCTTTGCCTGCCTTACTACTAGCTTTGCTTCCTTTTTTACCTGCTTTGCCTGTCTTTCTACCCGATTTGCCTCCTTTTTTACCTGCTCTACCACTTTTTTTAATAGCTTTGCCTCCCTTTCTACTACCCTTGCCTCGCTTTTTATCCGCTTTGCTTCTTTTTTTACCTGCTTTAACACCCTTTTTACCAGCTTTGCTTCTTGTTTTACCAGCTTTGCTTCGTTTTTTACCAGCTTTGCCTGCCTTTCTAGTAGCTTTGCTTCCTTTTTTACCTGCTTTGCCTGCCTTTCTACCGGCTTTGCCTACCTTTCTACCTGTTTTAACACCCTTTTTACCAGCTCTGCCTCCCTTTCTACCAGCTTTGCCTCCTTTTTTACCTGCTTTACCACCTTTTTTACCAGCTTTGCGTCCCTTTCTACCAGCTTTGCCTCCCTTTCTACCCACTTTGCCTCCTTTTTTACCTACTTTACCACCCTTTTTACCAGCTTTGCCTCCCTTTTTACCAGCTTTACCTCCCTTTCTACCTACTTTGCCTCCTTTTTTACCTGCTCTACCACCCTTTTTACCAGCTTTGCTTCGTTTTTTACCAGCTTTGCTTCCCTTTTTACTAGCTTTGCTTCCTTTTTTACCTGCTTTACCTCCCTTTTTACCAGTTTTGCCTGCTTTTCTACCAGCTTTGCCTCCCTTGCTTCTCCCTTTGCCTCCCTTTCTACTAGCTTTGCCTCCTTTTTTACCTGCTTTACCACCCCTTTTACCAGCTTTGCCTCCTTTTTTACCAGCTCTGCCTCCCTTTCTACTAGCTTTGCCTCCTTTTTTACCTGCTTTACCACCCTTTTTACCAGTTTTGCCCCCTTTTCTACCAGCTTTACCTCCCTTTCTACCCGCTTTGCCTCCTTTTTTACCTGCTTTACCACCCTGTTTACCAGCTTTGTCTCCTTTATTACCAGCTTTGCTTCGTTTTTTACCATATTTGCTTCCTTTTCTACCAGCTTTGCCTCCCTTTCTTCTCCCTTTGCCTCCCTTTCTACTAGCTTTGCCTCCTTTTTTATCTGCTTTACCACTTTTTTTACTAGCTTTGCCTCCCTTTCTACCCACTTTGCCTCCTTTTTTACCTACTTTACCACCCTTTTTACCAGCTTTGCCTCCCTTTTTACCAGCTTTACCTCCCTTTCTACCTACTTTGCCTCCTTTTTTACCTGCTCTACCACCCTTTTTACCAGCTTTGCTTCGTTTTTTACCAGCTTTGCTTCCCTTTTTACTAGCTTTGCTTCCTTTTTTACCTGCTTTACCTCCCTTTTTACCAGTTTTGCCTGCTTTTCTACCAGCTTTGCCTCCCTTTCTTCTCCCTTTGTCTCCCTTTCTACTAGCTTTGCCTCCTTTTTTACCTGCTTTACCACTTTTTTTACTAGCTTTGCCTCCCTTTCTACTACCCTTGCCTCCCTTTTTACCCGCTTTGCTTCTTTTTTTACCTGCTTTACCACCCTTTTTACCAGCTTTGCTTCTTTTTTTACCAGCTTTGCTTCGTTTTTTACCAGCTTTGCCTGTCTTTCTAGTAGCTTTGCTTTCTTTTTTACCTGCTTTGCCTGCCTTTCTAGTAGCTTTGCTTCCTTTTTTACCTGCTTTGCCTGCCTTTCTACCAGCTTTGCTTACCTTTCTACCTGTTTTAACACCCTTTTTACCAGCTCTGCCTCCCTTTCTACCAGCTTTTCCTCCTTTTTTACCTGCTTTACCACCTTTTTTACCAGCTTTGCGTCCCTTTCTACCAGCTTTGCCTCCCTTTCTACCAGCTTTTCCACCTTTTTTACCAGCTTTTCCACCTTTTTTACCAGCTTTGCCCCCTTTTTTACCAGCTTTTCCACCTTTTTTACCAGCTTTCCCCTTTTTTACCACTTTGTCCTCCTTTTTTACCAGCTTTTCCACCTTTTTTACCAGCTTTTCCACCTTTTTTATCAGTTTACCAGCTTTTTTACCAGCTTTCCCTTTTTTACCAGCTTTGCTTCCCTTTTTTTACCTGCTTTACCACCCTTTTTACCAGTTTTGCCTGCTTTTCTACCAGCTTTGCCTCCCTTGCTTCTCCCTTTGCCTCCTTTTCTACTAGCTTTGCCTCCTTTTTTACCTGCTTTACCACCCCTTTTACCAGCTTTGCCTCCTTTTTTACCAGCTCTGCCTCCCTTTCTACTAGCTTTGCCTCCTTTTTTACCTGCTTTACCACCCTTTTTACCAGTTTTGCCCCCTTTTCTACCAGCTTTACTTCCCTTTCTACCCGCTTTGCCTCCTTTTTTACCTGCTTTACCACCCTGTTTACCAGCTTTGTCTCCTTTATTACCAGCTTTGCTTCGTTTTTTACCATATTTGCTTCCTTTTCTACCAGCTTTGCCTCCCTTTCTTCTCCCTTTGCCTCCCTTTCTACTAGCTTTGCCTCCTTTTTTATCTGCTTTACCACTTTTTTTACTAGCTTTGCCTCCCTTTCTACTACCCTTGCCTCCCTTTTTACCCGCTTTGCTTCTTTTTTTACCTACTTTACCACCCTTTTTACCACCTTTGCTTCTTTTTTTACCAGCTTTGCTTCGTTTTTTACCAGCTTTGCCTCCCTTTCTAGTAGCTTTGCTTCCTTTTTTACCTGCTTTGCCTGCCTTTCTAGTAGCTTTGCTTCCTTTTTTACCTGCTTTGCCTGCCTTTCTACCAGCTTTGCTTACCTTTCTACCTGTTTTAACACCCTTTTTACCAGCTCTGCCTCCCTTTCTACCAGCTTTGCCTCCTTTTTTACCTGCTTTACCACCTTTTTTACCAGCTTTGCCTCCTTTTTTACTAGCTTTGCCTCCTTTTTTACCAGCTTTTCCACCTTTTTTACCAGCTTTTCCACCTTTTTTACCAGCTTTGCCCCCTTTTTTACCACCTTTTCCACCTTTTTTACCAGCTTTACCGCCTTTTTTACCACCTTTTCCACCTTTTTTACCAGCTTTTCCACCTTTTTTATCAGCTTTTCCACCTTTTTTATCAGCTTTACCGCCTTTTTTACCAGCTTTTCCACCTTTTTTACCAGCTTTGCCTCCTTTTTTGCCAGCTTTTCCACCTTTTTTACCAGCTTTACCACCTTTTTTACCAGCTTTTCCACCTTTTTTACCAGCTTTGCCTCCTTTTTTACCAGCTTTGCCTCCTTTTTTACCAGCTTTGCTTCCTTTTTTACCAGCTTTGCCTCCTTTTTTACCAGCTTTACCTCCTTTTTTACTAGCTTTTCCACCTTTTTTACCAGCTTTGCCTCCTTTTTTACCAGCTTTTCCACCTTTTTTACCAGCTTTTCCACCTTTTTTACCAGCTTTGCTTCCTTTTTTACCAGCTTTGCCTCCTCTTTTACCAGCTTTACCGCCTTTTTTACCAGCTTTTCCACCTTTTTTACCAGCTTTACCTCCTTTTTTACCAGCTTTACCGCCTTTTTTACCAGCTTTGCCTCCTTTTTTTCCAGCTTTACCGCCTTTTTTACCAGCTTTTACACCTTTTTTACCAGCTTTTCCACCTTTTTTACCAGCTTTTCCACCTTTTTTGCCAGCTTTTAAACCTTTTTTACCAGCTTTACCGCCTTTTTTACCAGCTTTTCCACCTTTTTTAGCAGCTTTGCTTCCTTTTTTACCAGCTTTGCCTCCTTTTTTACCAGCTTTGCCTCCTTTTTTACCAGCTTTGCTTCCTTTTTTACCAGCTTTGCCTCCTTTTTTACCAGCTTTACCTCCTTTTTTACCAGCTTTTCCACCTTTTTTACCATCTTTTCCACCTTTTTTACTAGCTTTTCCACCTTTTTTACCAGCTTTACCGCCTTTTTTACCAGCTTTTCCACCTTTTTTATCAGCTTTGCCTCCTTTTTTTCCAGCTTTACCGCCTTTTTTACCAGCTTTTACACCTTTTTTACGAGCTTTTCCACCTTTTGTGCCAGCTTTTCCACCTTTTTTACCAGCTTTACCGCCTCTTTTACCAGCTTTTCCACCTCTTTTACCAGCTTTGCCTCCTTTTTTACCAGCTATTCCACCTTTTTTACCAGCTTTTCCACCTTTTTTACCAGCTTTGCCTTCTTTTTTACCAGCTTTTCCACCTTTTTTGCCAGCTTTTCCACCTTTTTTACCAGCTTTACCGCCTTTTTTACCCGCCCTTTTTCCACCTTTTTTTACCAGCTTTGCCCCCTTCCCCTTTTTACCAGCTTTTCCACCTTTTTTACTAGCTTTTCCATCTTTTTTACCAGCTTTACCACCTTTTTTACCAGCTTTGCCTCCTTTTTTACTAGCTTTACCGCCTTTTTTACCCGCTTTTCCACCTTTTTTACCCGCTTTTCCAACTTTTTTACCAGCTTTTCCACCTTTTTTACCAGCTTTACCGCCTTTTTTACCAGCTTTTCCACCTTTTTTACCAGCTTTTCCTCCTTTTTTACCAGCTTTACCGCCTTTTTTACCAGCTTTTCCTCCTTTTTTACCAGCTTTACCGCCTTTTTTACCAGCTTTTCACCTTTTTTACTAGCTTTTCCACCTTTTTTACCAGCTTTGCCTCCTTTTTTACCAGCTTTTCCAACTTTTTTTCCAGCTTTTTTACCAGCTTTTCCACCTTTTTTACCAGCTTTACCGCCTTTTTTACCAGCTTTTCCACCTTTTTTACCAGCTTTTCCACCTTTTTTATCAGCTTTACCACCTTTTTTACCAGCTTTTCCACCTTTTTTACCAGCTTTGCCTCCTTTTTTGCCAGCTTTTCCACCTTTTTTACCAGCTTTACCGCCTTTTTTACCAGCTTTCCACCTTTTTTACCAGCTTTTCCACCTTTTTTACCAGCTTTGCCTCCTTTTTTTCCAGCTTTACCGCCTTTTTTACTAGCTTTTACACCTTTTTTACCAGCTTTTCCACCTTTTTTACCAGCTTTTCCACCTTTTTTGCCAGCTTTTCCACCTTTTTTACCAGCTTTGCCTCCTTTTTTACCAGCTTTCCCCTTTTTTACCAGCTTTGCTTCCTTTTTTACCAGCTTTCCCCTCTTTTACAGCTTTCCCCTTTTTTACCAGCTTTCCCCTTTTTTACCAGTTTCCCCTTTTTTAAGCTTTCCCCTTTTTTACCAGCTTTGCCTCCTTTTTTACCAGCTTTACCGCTTTTTTACCAGCTTTTCACCTTTTTACCAGCTTTGCCTCCTTTTTTCCCTTTTCCCCTTTTACAGTTTCCCCTTTTTTACCGCTTTCCACTTTTTTACAGCTTTCCCCTTTTACCCCTTGCCTCCCTTTTTACCGTTTGCCTTTTTTTTCCATTTTTACCGCCTTTTTTACCAGCTTTCCCTTTTTTACCAGCTTTCCGTCTTTTGAGCTTTCTCTTTTTTACCGCTTTGCCTCCTTTTGAGCTTTCCCTTTTTTACCGCTTTCCGCCTTTTACCAGCTTTGCCTCCTTTTTTCACTTTTCCACCTTTTTTCCAGCTTTCCCCTTTTTTACCGCTTTACACCTTTTTTACCAGCTTTTCCACCTTTTTTACCAGCTTTTCCACCTTTTTTACCAGCTTTACCGCCTTTTTTACCAGCTTTTCCACCTTTTTTACCAGCTTTGCTTCCTTTTTTACCAGCTTTACCGCCTTTTTTACCAGCTTTTCCACCTTTTTTACCAGCTTTGCTTCCTTTTTTACCAGCTTTGCTTCCTTTTTTACCAGCTTTGCCTCCTTTTTTGCCAGCTTTTCCACCTTTTTTTTCAGCTTTACCGCCTTTTTTACCAGCTTTACCACCTTTTTTACCCGCTTTGCTTCCTTTTTTACCAGCTTTGCCTCCTTTTTTACCAGCTTTACCGCCTTTTTTTCCAGCTTTTTTACCAGCTTTTCCACCTTTTTTGCCAGCTTTACCGCCTTTTTTACCAGCTTTTCCACCTTTTTTACCAACTTTGCCTCCTTTTTTTCCAGCTTTTCCAACTTTTTTACCAGCTTTATCACCTTTTTTACCCGCTTTGCCTCCCTTTTTACCAGGTTTGCCTCCTTTTTTTCCAGCTTTACCTCCTTTTTTGCCACCTTTTCCACCTTTTTTACCAGCTTTACCGCCTTTTTTACCAGCTTTTCCACCTTTTTTACCAGCTTTACCGCCTTTTTTACCAGCTTTTACACCTTTTTTACCAGCTTTTCCACCTTTTTTACCAGCTTTTCCACCTTTTTTACCAGCTTTACCGCCTTTTTTACCAGCTTTTCCACCTTTTTTACCAGCTTTGCTTCCTTTTTTACCAGCTTTACCGCCTTTTTTACCAGCTTTTCCACCTTTTTTACCAGCTTTGCTTCCTTTTTTACCAGCTTTGCTTCCTTTTTTACCAGCTTTGCCTCCTTTTTTGCCAGCTTTTCCACCTTTTTTTTCAGCTTTACCGCCTTTTTTATCAGCTTCCCCTTTTACCAGCTTTGCCTCCTTTTTTACAGCTTTTCCACCTTTTTTCCAGCTTTTCCACCTTTTTTACAGCTTTCCCCTTTTTTACCACTTTTCCACCTTTTTTACCAGCTTTACCGCCTTTTTTACCACTTTCCCCTTTTTTCCACTTTTCCACCTTTTTTTCAGCTTTCCCCTTTTTTACAGCTTTTCACCTTTTTTACAGCTTTCCCCTTTTTTCCAGCTTTTCCACCTTTTTTACCAGCTTTACCCCTTTTTTACCAGCTTTTCCACCTTTTTTACCAGCTTTGCTCCTTTTTTACCACTTTCCCCTTTTTTACAGCTTTTCCACCTTTTTTACCAGCTTTGCTTCCTTTTTTACCAGCTTTGCTCCTTTTTACCAGCTTTCCCCTTTTTTCCAGCTTTTCCACCTTTTTTCAGCTTTACCCCTTTTTTACCAGCTTTACCCCTTTTTTACCGCTTTGCTTTTTTTTTCCAGCTTTCCCCTTTTTTACCAGCTTTTTCACTTTTTTACCAGCTTTTCCACCTTTTTACCAGCTTTTCCACCTTTTTCCAGCTTTTCCACTTTTTTACCAGCTTTCCCCTTTTTTACCAGCTTTTCCACTTTTTTACCAGCTTTCCCTTTTTTACCAGCTTTGCCTCCTTTTTACCAGTTTCCCCTTTTTTACAGCTTTTCCACCTTTTTTACCAGCTTTACCGCCTTTTTTACCGCTTTTCCACCTTTTTTACCAGCTTTGCCTCCTTTTTTACCAGCTTTCCACCTTTTTAAGCTTTCCCCTTTTTTACCAGCTTTCCCCTTTTTTACAGCTTTTCCACTTTTTTACCAGCTTTCCCCTTTTTTACCAGCTTTCCCTTTTTTTCCGCTTTTTTACCGCTTTTCCACCTTTTTTACCGCTTTCCCTTTTTTACCAGCTTTTCCACCTTTTTTACCAGCTTTCCCCTTTTTTACAGCTTTCCACCTTTTTTACCAGCTTTTCCCCTTTTTTACCAGCTTTCCCCTTTTTTCCAGCTTTTCCCCTTTTTTACCAGCTTTACCGCCTTTTTTACCAGCTTTTCACCTTTTTTACAGCTTTTCCACCTTTTTTACCAGCTTTGCCTCCTTTTTTTCCAGCTTTACCGCCTTTTTTACAGCTTTACCCTTTTTTACCAGCTTTTCCACCTTTTTTACCAGCTTTACCGCCTTTTTACCAGCTTTTCCACCTTTTTTACCAGCTTTCCCTTTTTTACCAGCTTTTTCCTTTTTTACCAGCTTTGCTTCCTTTTTTCCAGCTTTCCCCTTTTTACAGCTTTACCGCCTTTTTTACCAGCTTTCCACCTTTTTTACCAGTTTCCCTTTTTTACCAGCTTTCCCCTTTTTTCCAGCTTTCCCCTTTTTTACCAGCTTTACCCTTTTTTACCAGCTTTTCCACCTTTTTTACCAGCTTTCCCCTTTTTTCCAGCTTTTCCACCTTTTTTACCAGCTTTCCCCTTTTTTACCAGTTTTCCACCTTTTTTACCAGCTTTCCCTTTTTTACCAGCTTTACCCCTTTTTACCGCTTTCCCCTTTTTACCAGTTTGCCTCCTTTTTTTCCATTTTTACCCCTTTTTTACCAGCTTTCCCCTTTTTTACCAGCTTTCCCTTTTTCCAGCTTTTCCATCTTTTTTACCAGCTTTCCCCTTTTTTCCAGCTTTTCCACCTTTTTTACCAGCTTTACCGCCTTTTTACCAGCTTTCCCCTTTTTTCCAGCTTTCCACCTTTTTTCCAGCTTTCCCCTTTTTTACCAGCTTTTACACCTTTTTTACCAGCTTTTCCACCTTTTTTACCAGCTTTTCCACCTTTTTTACAGCTTTACCGCCTTTTTTACCAGCTTTTCCACCTTTTTTACCAGCTTTGCTTCCTTTTTTACCAGCTTTACCGCCTTTTTTACCAGCTTTTCCACCTTTTTTACCAGCTTTCCCTTTTTTACAGCTTTGCTCCTTTTTTCCAGCTTTCCCCTTTTTTCCAGCTTTTCCACCTTTTTTCAGCTTTCCCCTTTTTTACCAGCTTTCCACCTTTTTTCCGCTTTCCCTTTTTTACCAGCTTTGCCTCCTTTTTTACCAGCTTTCCCCTTTTTCCAGCTTTTTTACCAGCTTTCCCCTTTTTCCAGCTTTACCGCCTTTTTTACCAGCTTTTCCACCTTTTTTACCACTTTCCTCCTTTTTTCCAGCTTTCCCTTTTTACCAGCTTTCCCTTTTTTACCGCTTTCCCCTTTTTACCAGTTTGCTCCTTTTTTTCCAGCTTTACCCCTTTTTTCCACTTTTCCACCTTTTTTACCAGCTTTGCCTCCTTTTTTCCAGCTTTTCCCTTTTTTACCAGCTTTCCCCGCCCCTTTTTACCAGCTTTCCACCTTTTTTACCAGCTTTCCCCTTTTTTCCAGCTTTCCACCTTTTTTACCAGCTTTGCCCCTTTTTTACAGCCCTTTTTCCACCCCCTTTTTAAGCTTTTCCACCTTTTTTACCAGCTTTCCCCTTTTTTACCAGCTTTTCCACTTTTTTCCAGCTTTCCCCTTTTTTACCAGCTTTCCCCTTTTTTACCAGCTTTCCCCTTTTTTACAGCTTTACCCCTTTTTACCAGCTTTTCCACCTTTTTTACCAGCTTTCCCCTTTTTTCCAGCTTTTCCACCTTTTTTACCAGCTTTCCCCTTTTTTACCAGCTTTTCCACCTTTTTACCAGCTTTTCCACCTTTTTTACAGCTTTCCCCTTTTTCCAGCTTTCCCCTTTTTTACAGCTTTCCCTTTTTTCCAGCTTTTCCACCTTTTTTACCAGCTTTCCCCTTTTTTCCAGCTTTTCCACCTTTTTTACCAGCTTTCCCCTTTTTTACAGCTTGCCTCCTTTTTTCCGCTTTTCCCTTTTTTACCAGCTTTCCCCTTTTTACAGCTTTCCCCTTTTTTCCAGCTTTTCCACCTTTTTTACCAGTTTCCTCCTTTTTTACCAGCTTTCCCCTTTTTTACCAGCTTTGCTCCTTTTTTACCAGGCCCCCTTTCCACCCCTTTTTACCAGCTTTCCACCTTTTTTACCAGTTTCCCCTTTTTTACCAGCTTTACCCCTTTTTACCGCTTTGCCTCCTTTTTACCAGTTTCCCCTTTTTTCCAGCTTTCCCCTTTTTTACCAGCTTTTCCACCTTTTTTACCAGCTTTCCCTTTTTTCCAGCTTTTCCACCTTTTTTACCAGCTTTGCCTCCTTTTTTACCAGCTTTACCACCTTTTTTACCAGCTTTTCCACCTTTTTTACCAGCTTTGCCTCCTTTTTTACCAGCTTTCCCCTTTTTTACCAGCTTTGCCTCCTTTTTTACCAGCTTTACCGCCTTTTTTACCAGCTTTTCCACCTTTTTTACCAGCTTTCCCCTTTTTTACCAGTTTCCCCTTTTTTACCAGCTTTCCACCTTTTTTACCAGCTTTGCCACCTTTTTTACCAGCTTTGCCTCCTTTTTTACCAGCTTTACCGCCTTTTTTACCAGCTTTCCACCTTTTTTACCAGCTTTTCCACCTTTTTTACCAGCTTTCCTCCTTTTTTACCAGCTTTACCGCCTTTTTTACCAGTTTCCCCTTTTTTACCAGCTTTGCCTCCTTTTTTACCAGCTTTACCACCTTTTTTACCAGCTTTTCCACCTTTTTTTACCAGCTTTACCGCCTTTTTTACCAGCTTTTCCACCTTTTTTACCAGCTTTCCTCCTTTTTTGCCAGCTTTTCCACCTTTTTTACCAGCTTTTACCCCTTTTTTACCAGCTTTTCCACTTTTTTTTTACCAGCTTTGCCTCCTTTTTTTCCAGCTTTACCGCCTTTTTTACCAGCTTTTACACCTTTTTTACCAGCTTTTCCACCTTTTTTTTCCAGCTTTTCCACCTTTTTACCAGCTTTACCGCCTTTTTTACCAGCTTTTACACCTTTTTTACCAGCTTTTCCACCTTTTTTACCTGCTTTTCCACCTTTTTTACCAGCTTTTTCCGCCTTTTTTACCAGCTTTTCCACCTTTTTTACCAGCTTTGCTTCCTTTTTTACCAGCTTTGCTTCCTTTTTTACCAGCTTTGCCACCTTTTTTACCAGCTTTTCCACCTTTTTTACCAGCTTTGCCTCCTTTTTTACCAGCTTTTCCACCTTTTTTACCAGCTTTTCCACCTTTTTTATCAGCTTTACCCCTTTTTTACCGCCTTTTTACCAGCTTTGCCTCCTTTTTTACCAGCTTTCCACCTTTTTTACCAGCTTGCCACCTTTTTTACCAGCTTTCCCCTTTTTTACCAGCTTTCCACCTTTTTTACCGCTTTGCCTCCCTTTTTACCAGGTTTGCCTCCTTTTTTTCCAGCTTTACCGCCTTTTTTACCAGCTTTTCCACCTTTTTTACCAGCTTTACCGTCTTTTTTGCCAGCTTTTCCACCTTTTTTACCAGCTTTGCCTCCTTTTTTGCCAGCTTTACCGCCTTTTTTACCAGCTTTTCCACCTTTTTTACCAGCTTTGCCTCCTTTTTTACCAGCTTTTCCACCTTTTTTACCAGCTTTGCCTCCTTTTTTACCAGCTTTGCCATCTTTTTTACCAGCGTTGCCACCTTTTTTACCAGCTTTACCGCCTTTTTTACCAGCTTTGCCACCTTTTTTACCAGCTTTGCCACCTTTTTTACCAGCTTTGCCTCCTTTTTTACCAGCTTTACCGCCTTTTTTACCAGATTTTCCACCTTTTTTACCAGCTTTTCCACCTTTTTTACCAGCTTTACCACCTTTTTTACCCGCTTTGCCTCCCTTTTTACCAGGTTTGCCTCCTTTTTTTCCAGCTTTACCGCCTTTTTTACCAGCTTTTCCACCTTTTTTACCAGCTTTACCGTCTTTTTTGCCAGCTTTTCCACCTTTTTTACCAGCTTTGCCTCCTTTTTTACCAGCTTTTCCACCTTTTTTACCAGCTTTGCCTCCTTTTTTACCAGCTTTGCCACCTTTTTTACCAGCGTTGCCACCTTTTTTACCAGCTTTACCGCCTTTTTTACCAGCTTTGCCACCTTTTTTACCAGCTTTGCCACCTTTTTTACCAGCTTTGCCTCCTTTTTTACCAGCTTTACCGCCTTTTTTACCAGATTTTCCACCTTTTTTACCAGCTTTTCCACCTTTTTTACCAGCTTTACCACCTTTTTTACCCGCTTTGCCTCCCTTTTTACCAGGTTTGCCTCCTTTTTTTCCAGCTTTACCGCCTTTTTTACCAGCTTTTCCACCTTTTTTACCAGCTTTACCGTCTTTTTTGCCAGCTTTTCCACCTTTTTTACCAGCTTTGCCTCCTTTTTTGCCAGCTTTTCCACCTTTTTTACCAGCTTTACCTTCTTTTTTACCAGCTTTTCCACCTTTTTTACCAGCTTTGCCTCCTTTTTTTCCAGCTTTACCGCCTTTTTTACCAGCTTTTACACCTTTTTTACCAGCTTTTCCACCTTTTTTACCAGCTTTTCCACCTTTTTTACCAGCTTTACCGCCTTTTTTACCAGCTTTTACACCTTTTTTACCAGCTTTTCCACCTTTTTTACCTGCTTTTCCACCTTTTTTACCAGCTTTACCGCCTTTTTTACCAGCTTTTCCACCTTTTTTACCAGCTTTGCTTCCTTTTTTACCAGCTTTGCTTCCTTTTTTACCAGCTTTGCCACCTTTTTTTTCAGCTTTACCGCCTTTTTTACCAGCTTTACCACCTTTTTTACCCGCTTTGCCTCCCTTTTTACCAGGTTTGCCTCCTTTTTTTCCAGCTTTGCCACCTTTTTTACCAGCTTTGCTTCCTTTTTTACCAGCTTTGCCTCCTTTTTTACCAGCTTTACCGCCTTTTTTACCAGATTTTCCACCTTTTTTACCAGCTTTTCCACCTTTTTTACCAGCTTTACCACCTTTTTTACCCGCTTTGCCTCCCTTTTTACCAGGTTTGCCTCCTTTTTTTCCAGCTTTACCGCCTTTTTTACCAGCTTTTCCACCTTTTTTACCAGCTTTACCGTCTTTTTTGCCAGCTTTTCCACCTTTTTTACCAGCTTTGCCTCCTTTTTTGCCAGCTTTTCCACCTTTTTTACCAGCTTTACCGCCTTTTGTACCAGCTTTTCCACCTTTTTTACCAGCTTTACCGCCTTTTTTACCAGCTTTTCCACCTTTTTTACCAGCTTTGCCTCCTTTTTTACCAGCTTTACCGCCTTTTTTACCAGCTTTTCCACCTTTTTTACCAGCTTTGCTTCCTTTTTTACCAACTTTGCCTCCTTTTTTGCCAGCTTTTCCTCCTTTTTTTTCAGCTTTACCGCCTTTTTTACTAGCTTTGCCACCTTTTTTACCAGCTTTGCTTCCTTTTTTACCAGCTTTGCCTCCTTTTTTACCAGCTTTACCGCCTTTTTTACCAGATTTTCCACCTTTTTTACCAGCTTTTCCACCTTTTTTACCAGCTTTACCACCTTTTTTACTCGCTTTGCCTCCCTTTTTACCAGGTTTGCCTCCTTTTTTTCCAGCTTTACCGCCTTTTTTACCAGCTTTTCCACCTTTTTTACCAGCTTTACCGTCTTTTTTGCCAGCTTTTCCACCTTTTTTACCAGCTTTGCCTCCTTTTTTGCCAGCTTTTCCACCTTTTTTACCAGCTTTACCGCCTTTTTTACCAGCTTTTCCACCTTTTTTACCAGCTTTGCCTCCTTTTTTTCCAGCTTTACCGCCTTTTTTACCAGCTTTTACACCTTTTTTACCAGCTTTTCCACCTTTTTTACCAGCTTTTCCACCTTTTTTACCAGCTTTTCCACCTTTTTTACCAGCTTTACCGCCTTTTTTACCAGCTTTGCCTCCTTTTTTACCAGCTTTTCCACCTTTTTTACCAGCTTTTTCACCTTTTTTACCAGCTTTTCCACCTTTTTTTTCACCTTTTTTACCAGCTTTTCCACCTTTTTTACCTGCTTTACCGCCTTTTTTACCACCTTTTCCAGCTTTTTTACCAGCTTTTCCACCTTTTTTACCAGCTTTTCCTCCTTTTTTACCAGCTTTACCGCCTTTTTTACCAGCTTTTTCACCTTTTTTACTAGCTTTTCCACCTTTTTTACCAGCTTTGCCTCCTTTTTTACCAGCTTTTCCACCTTTTTTTCCAGCTTTTTTACCAGCTTTTCCACCTTTTTTACCAGCTTTACCGCCTTTTTTACCAGCTTTTCCACCTTTTTTACCAGCTTTGCCTCCTTTTTTACTAGCTTTACCGCCTTTTTTACCAGCTTTGCCTCCTTTTTTACCACCTTTTCCACTTTTTTTACCAGCTTTTCCACCTTTTTTACCAGCCTTGTCTCCTTTTTTACCACCTTTACCGCCTTTTTTACCACCTTTTCCACCTTTTTTACCAACTTTACCGCCTTTTTTGCCAGCTTTTCCACCTTTTTTACCAGCTTTACCTCCTTTTTTGCCAGTTTTTATACCTTTTTTACTAGCTTTACCGCCTTTTTTACCAGCTTTTCCACCTTTTTTACCAGCTTTGCCTCCTTTTTTACCAGCTTTACCGCCTTTTTTACCACCTTTTCCACCTTTTTTACCAGCTTTGCTTCCTTTTTTACCCGCTTTGCCACCTTTTTTACCAGCTTTACCGCCTTTTTTACTAGCTTTTCCACCTTTTTTACTAGCTTTACCACCTTTTTTACCAGCTTTGTCTCCTTTTTTACCAGCTTTTCCACCTTTTTTACCAGCTTTGCTTCCTTTTTTACCAGCTTTGCCTCCTTTTTTACCAGCTTTTCCACCTTTTTTACCAGCTTTACCGCCTTTTTTACCAGCTTTGCCTCCTTTTTTACCAGCTTTACCGCCTTTTTTACCAGCTTTACCGCCTTTTTTACCAGCTTTTCCTCCTTTTTTACCAGCTTTTCCACCTTTTTTACCAGCTTTGCCTCCTTTTTTACCACCTTTTCCACTTTTTTTACCAGCTTTTCCACCTTTTTTACCAGCTTTATTTCCTTTTTTACCAGATTTGTCTCCTTTTTTACCAGATTTGTCTCCTTTCTTACCAGCTTTTCCAGTTTTTTTATTAGCTTTGTCTCCTTTTTTACCAGCTTTGTCTCCTTTTTTATCAGATTTGCCGCCTTTTTTACCAGTTTTATCACCTTTTTTACCAACTTTATCTTCTTTTTTTACAGATTTGTCGCCTTTTTTTTCAGATTTGTTGCCTTTTTTACCAGATTTTTTATCTTTTTTCTTTCCTTCTCTTTTTTCTTTTTTTCTCTCTTGCTCCTTTTCTTTCTTTTTTTTATCCTCCTTCTCTTTCTTCTTTTTCTCCTTTTCTTTTTTATCAGCTTCACTCTTTTTTTTCTCCTCTTTTTTTTTTTTTCTTTCATTCTCTTTTTTTTTTTCTTCCTTTTCTTTTTTTTTCTCTAACTTTGCTTTTTTTTTCTCTTCTTTTTCTTTTTTTTTTTCCTCATTTTTTTTACTTTTCTTTTTTTTTTTTTTTTTATCCACTTTTCCTTTTTGTTCTGATTCTTTACCTTTACTTAGAGGACTTAGAGGACTTGGAGGACTTGGAGGACTTGGAATACTTGGAGGACTTGGAGGACTTGGAGGACTTGGCGGACTTGGTGGATTTGGAGGGCTTGGGGGACTTGGAATACTTGGAGGACTTGGAGGACTTGGAGGACTTGGAGGACTTGGAATACTTGGAATACTTGCGGGACTTGGGGGACTTGGTGGACTTGTTGGACTTGGAATACTTGGCGGACTTGGTGGACTTGGAGGGCATGGGGGACTTGGAATACTTGGAGGACTTGGAGGACTTGGAGGACTTGGAGGACTTGGAATACTTTGAGGACTTGGAATGCTTGGAGGGCTCGGTGGACTTGGAGGACTTGGAATACTCGGAGGACTTGGGATGCTTGGTGGGTTCGGGGGACTTGGAGGACTCGGGGGACTCGGAATACTTGGAGGACTTGGGGGGCTTGGGGGGCTTGGAATACTTTGAGGACTTGGAAAACTTGGTGGACTTGGAGGGCTTGGTGGACTTGGAATACTTGGAGGACTTGGAGGACTTGGAATACTTGGGGGACTTGGGGGACTTGGTGGACTTGGTGGACTTGGTGGACTTGGAATACTTGGGGGACTTGGGGGACTTGGTGGACTTGGTGGACTTGGAATACTTGGGGGACTTGGGGGACTTGGGGGACTTGGAGGACTTGGAATACTTGGAGGACTTGGTGGACTTGGTGGACTTGGAGGACTTGGAATACTTGGAGGACTTGGTGGACTTGGTGGACTTGGAATACCTGGTGAAATTGGAGGACTTGGACTTGGAATACTTGGTGGACTTGGTGGACTTGGGGGACTTGGAATACTTGGAGGACTTGGAGGACTTGGAATACTTGGAGGACTTGGAATACTCGGTGGACTCGGAGGACTCGGAGGACTTGGAGGACTTTGAATACTTGGAGGACTTGGAATGCTTGGAGGACCTGGAGGACTTGGAATGCTTGGAGGACTTGGGGGACTTGGAGGACTGGGTGGACTTGGAGGACTTGGAGGACTTGGAATGCTTGGAGGACTCGGGGGACTTGGAATAGTTGGTGGACTTGGGGGACTGGGGGGGCTTGGAATACTAGGTGGACTTGGAGGACTTGGAGGACTTGGAATACTTGGAGGACTAGGAATGCTTGGAGGGCTCGGGGGACTTGAAGGACTCGGGGGACTTGGAATACTTGGAGGACTTGGAAGACTTGGGGGGCTTGGGGCGCTTGGGGGGCTTGGAATACTTGGAGGACTCGGGGGACTTGGAATATTTTGAGGACTTGGTGGACTAGGAATACTTGGAGGACTTGGAGGACTTGGAGGACTCGGAGGACTCGGAGGACTCGGAGGACTTGGAGGACTTGGAATACTTGGAGGACTTGGAATGCTTGGAGGACCTGGAGGACTTGGAATGCTTGGAGGACTTGGGGGACTTGGAGGACTGGGTGGACTTGGAGGACTTGGAGGACTTGGAATGCTTGGAGGACTCGGGGGACTTGGAATAGTTGGTGGACTTGGGGGACTGGGGGGGCTTGGAATACTAGGTGGACTTGGAGGACTTGGAGGACTTGGAATACTTGGAGGACTAGGAATGCTTGGAGGGCTCGGGGGACTTGAAGGACTCGGGGGACTTGGAATACTTGGAGGACTTGAAAGACTTGGGGGGCTTGGGGCGCTTGGGGGGCTTGGAATACTTGGAGGACTTGGAGGACTCGGGGGACTTGGAATATTTTGAGGACTTGGTGGACTAGGAATACTTGGAGGACTTGGAATACTTGGAGGACTTGGAGGACTTGGAGGACTTGGAGGACTTGGAGGACTTGGAATACTTGGCGGACTTGGCGGACTTGGGGGACTAGGTGGACTTGGAATACTTGGCGGACTTGAAATACTTGGTGGACTTGGTGGACTTGGTGGACTTGGAGGGCTTGGGGGACTTGGAATACTTGGAGGACTTGGAGGACTTGGAATACTTGGAGGACTTGGAATACTTGGGGGACTTGGGGGACTTGGTGGACTTGGAATACTTGGCGGACTTGGCGGACTTGGTGGACTTGGAGGGCTTGGGGGACCTGGAAGACTTGGAGGACTTGGAGGACTTGGAGGACTTGGAGGACTTGGAATACTTGGAGGACTTGGAATGCTTGGAGGGCTCAATGGACTTGGAGGACTTGGAATACTCGGAGGACTTGGAATGCTTGGAAGGCTCGGCGGACTTGGAGGACTCGGGGGACTTGGAGGACTCGGGGGACTTGGAATACTTGGAGGACTTCGGGGGCTTGGAATACTTGGAGGACTTGGAATACTTGGTGGACTTAGTGGACTTGGAGGGCTTGGTGGACTTGGAATACTTGGAGGACTTTGAGGACTTGGAATACTTGGAGGACTTGGAATACTTGGGGGACTTGGGGGACTTGGTGGACTTGGTGGACTTGGAATACTTGGCAGACTTGGAGGACTTGGGGGACTTGGAGGACTTGGAATACTTGGAGGACTTGGAATAATTGGGGGACTTGGTGGACTTGGTGGACTTGGAATACTTGGAGGACTAGGTGGACTTGGGGGACTTGGAAGACTTGGAATACTTGGAGGACTTGGAATAATTGGGGGACTTGGTGGACTTGGTGGACTTGGAATACTTGGAGGACTTGGAGGACTTGGGGGACTTGGAATACTTGGAGGGCTTGGTGGACTTGGATGGCTCGGGGGACTTGGAATACTTGGAAGACTTGGTGGACTTGGAGGTCTTGGAATACTTGGAGGACTTGGAGGGCTTGGAGGACTTGGAGGACTGGGAGGACTTGGAGGACTTGGAATACTTGGAGGACTTGGTGGACTTGGAATACTTGGCGGAATTGGAGGACTTGGGGGACTTGGAATACTTGGTGGACTTGGTGGACTTGGTGGACTTGGAGGGCTTGGGGGACTTGGGATACTTGGAGGACTTGGAGGACTTGGAATACTTGGAGGACTTGGAATACTTGGGGGACTTGGTGGACTTGGAATACTTGGAGGACTTGGAGGACTTGGAATACTTGGAGGACTTGGAATACTTGGGGGACTTGGGGGACTTGGTTGACTTGGAATACTTGGCGGACTTGGAGGACTTGGGGGACTTGGAGGACTTGGAATACTTGGAGGACTTGGAATAATTGATGGATGTGGTGGACTTGGTGGACTTGGAATACTTGGAGGACTTGGAGGACTTGGGGGACTTGGAATACTTTGAGGACTTGGTGGACTTGGAGGGCTTGGGGGACTTGGAATACTTGGAGGACTTGGTGGACTTGGAGGTCTTGGAATACTTGGAGGACTTGGAGGACTTGGAGGACTTGGAGGACTTGGAATACCTGGAGAACTTGGTGGACTTGGTGGACTTGGTGGACTTGGAATACTTGGCGGAATTGGAGGACTTGGGGGAATTGGAGGACTTGGGGGACTTGGAATACTTGGTGGACTTGGTGGACTTGGTGGACTTTGGGGGCTTGGGGGACTTGGAATACTTGGAGGACTTGGAGGACTTGGAATACTTGGAATACTTGGGGGACTTGGTGGACTTGGTGGACTTGGTGGACTTGGTGGACTCGGAATACTTGGCGGACTTGGGGGTCTTGGGGGACTTGGAATATTTGGAGGACTTGGAATACTTGGCGGACTTGGCGGACTTGGCGGACTTGGCGGACTTGGCGGACTTGGTGGACTTGGAATACTTGGCGGACTTGGGGGACTTGGAATACTTGGTGGACTTGGGGGACTTGGAGGACTTGGAGGACTTGGAATATTTGGGGGACTTGGAATACTTGGTGGACTTGGTGGACTTGGAGGGCTTGGGGGACTTGGAATACTTGGAATACTCGGAATACTCGGAGGACTTGGAATACTTGGAGGACTTGGAGGACTTGGAGGACTTGGGGGACTTGGAATACTTGGCGGACTTGGCGGACTTGGCGGACTTGGCGGACTTGGCGGACTTGGTGGACTTGGAATACTTGGTGGACTTGGTGGACTTGGTGGACTTGGTGGACTTGGAATACTTGGCGGACTTGGAGGACTTGGGGGACTTGGAATACTTGGTGGACTTGGAGGGCTTGGGGGACTTGGTCGACTTGGTGGACTTGGAATACTTGGCGGACTTGGAGGACTTGAAGGACTTGGAATACTTGGATGACTTGGAGGACTTGGGGGACTTGGAATACTTGGAGGACTTGGAGGACTTGGGGGACTTGGGGGACTTGGTGGACTTGGGGGACTTGGCATACTTGGAGGACTTGGAGGACTTGGAATACTTGGAATGCTTGGAATGCTTGGAATGCTTGGATGACTTGGTATACTAAGAGGACTTGGAGGACTTGGAATACTTGGTGGACTTGGAGGACTTGGAATACCTTGAGGACTTGAGGGACTTGGTATACTTGGTGGACTTGGAGGACTTAGAATACCTTGAGGACTTGGTGGACTTAGTGGACTTGGTGGACTTGGAATACTTGTAGGACTTGGTGCACTTGGTAAGCTTGGTGGAAATAGTGGACCTGGAATACTTTGAGGACTTGGATGACTCGGGGGACTCGGGGGATTTGGAAGACTGGGAATACTTAGAGGACTTGGTGGGCTTGGAGGACTAGGAATACTTGTTGGACTTGGAATACTTGGATGACTTGGATGACTTGGTGGACTTGGTGGACTTGGTGGACTTGGTATACATGGAGGACTTGTTGGACTTGAGGGACTTCGAATACTTGCTGGACTTAAAGGATTTGGATGACTTGGAGGACTTGGAGGATTTGGTGAACTTGGTATACTTGGAGGACTTGCTTCTTCGTCATCGAAATCATCCATATCTTCTTCCACTGAATTAGAATGTGGTGAATGGTTTGCACTCTGATTTGCATTTATCTCTTCTGATTTATGTCTATGAAATGTTTTTTTGTTCGGGATTCTATTCTTATTATGTTGTCCATCGAGTTGATACAACTTTCTAAATTCACTTTTTAGGGAATGTGGTAAATGTAACTTATTTGCTACTTTACCATGATGTTCTGTATTTTTATCAAGTCCTTTGTCAAACTGAAATGTGTCCATTATCAGTTTCTTTAAATTTGATCTGATTCTACTATCTTTCATCCCACTTTTTAGGAAGTATGGTAATTGCGAATTATTTGCTTCTTTACCAATAGATTCTTTATCTTTATTAAGTCCTCTGTCAAACTGAAATGTATTCATTATCAGTTTTTGTAAATTTAATCTGACTCTACTATCTGTAAGTCTTTGGCCGACATGTTCAACCCTTTTCATTCCATGGGATAAAGATGGTGATTTCTCTTCTGATTTCCACCAATTTTGATATTTATCTACACTAGACATGTTTTCTATATCTAGTTCGTTTAAACTACTCATACATGGTTTATTTTCAAGCTCTGTCGGGTCATTCTTATTGAGTGATCGATTTTGATTGAGTCTACAATGTTTAGTTTTTTTTGCCAGTAATCGTTGGTAGAGCTTCTTGAATCGACAAATATTTTGCTGAATGAATACCACTGTTTATAATCAAAGGGGACTTAAGTTTTGCAGGTTTGAGTCTCGTGTTCTTCAATGTTCTGCCAAACTCAGGAGAATATGTTGAAGGTAAACTTTACAATGCACTCTGGGTCAATCTCTAAAATAAGTAGAAAAATAAAACAGGAAAGAAGGGTATTTAAAGAAATATGTTTTGTGTTACAAACTGGTAGATATTTCAAATCCAATTGTTATTGCTGTTTGTTTTAAAAATGACTATTTTTTCCCGATTCTAGTGCACAACCAAAATTCAAAACCTAACATGAAATGCGTGTCATTAGTGCATGAATGTAAATTGTACCACAAATAAAAAAATTCTGAGTTCTGATTGGTCGCAATACATGGGGTTTAATAGCAATTTGACATCATGTCTTTGCAATTTGGCGCATTAATTTCAGCAAACTAGTTACAAATCTTGTTAATGTATGATAAAAAGGATGTCTTCTTTTTCATTCGATAGGGCACGTGCAGTTTGTTGTTATGTGCGTCATACTGCACCTAACGTCATAAAAACCGAATAGCCCATGTCTAAATTATCCATAAAAAAGAGTCCGGGAACAAAATCATCACAATTTGTGGTACAATTCCGATAAACGACTTTCTGTTTTAGATTTAGAGGGGGTTTATTCGATATTTAACCATGCTTGAATCATTAGATCCCGAGACCGCTTGCGGTCGAGGGTCTCTAATGGTATATTCAAGCATGGTTAAATATCGAATAAACCCCCTCTAAATCTAAAACAGAAAGTGTTTATCTTCTAAATGACGCATTAGTGCCTAACCGGAAATGACGTACATAAAAATACGCATTTTCGGTTTTTACAGCTACCGATTTAATTCTGAACCGATTTTGATCGGGTTTTTTTTTTATTCACTACTCTAGAGATAATCGCTACAAAATTGCAGTTTCACATAATGCAAATTTTAACTTTTGTTTTAGACTTTTTTAAACACATTTTTGACTACTATTTCAACTATAGTAACTATGCGTAATTTCACGGTTTGTCGACAATTTACTACCGTAACTTTTCTTCTCGGTGAAGTATCCTACTATGCCTTTAAAAATGCAACTTCTGAACAATGTTAGAAGCCCATGGCGCACTGCATCAATATCATTCATGGTTCTAGTTTTCCGATTCTGGTCGGAGTATACAGCCCAAACTTCAAATGCCACACATAATCTGACACGATAATCTGACATAAAATGCGTGTCGTTACAGTTTACATGTAAAATGATTCAGTTTCGGTTTTTTGACCCAACAACCTATTTCTGAACCGATTTTGACCATGTTATTTTTGTTCACCTTTTCTGGATAATCGCTACAAGATAGCAGTTTCACAATATGCAAATTTTGACTTTTGTCGATGACTTTTTCAAGCACATTTGCTATTTCATTTCGATCAGTCTGAAAATTTATATGTTGATAGACATTTTAATACTGAACAAATTTCTACTTCCGGTGGAGCAGTTTGAGATGTCCACCAGTTTGAGATGTCCAATTTGTTTTACGCATGCGTTGACATCATATCATGCTCTATTTTATTCTAATAAGAAAAGTTTCACAATCCTAAAAAAAACCTTCAACATTCAACTTTAGGCAAAATAAGACGAATCATTTTAAGTCATTTTCCTTTGCATCGTGATATTGAATACTTCTTGCTTTAATTTTTTATTTTTTCAAAACCTTTCTAAATGACAAACAACTTTGCACAATATCTTACAAAGTTAAACGACGAAAACTTTAATTGATCGACCTTGAACTTGTACGAGGAAAATGTAGTGACTCAATAATACACAGAGAAACTAACGATCAACGAGGGCCGATTATCATTTCTATTTTTAATTATTTTCATCCACAATTCATAAAGAGCACAATCAAAAAATCTTTTATTGTTTTCCATAAAAAAAATTCTTACTTTTAACTTGAAGCTTGTGCTTCAGTCATAACTGAGATTTTCGAAAAAATTACTATCCCGAGCAATCAAACTTAGGCTAGGCCTAGGCCTAGGCCTTCTTTTCTGTAAACAGGAATTGACAGTATTGAAATTTGGGGTTTGGATAAAATTGACTTCAGAATTTCTGGGAACTACAATTTTGATAATAGTGATATTGATGTATCTGTACGTAGGCCGACTTGAATAAAACCTATAATAAATTTTACCATGGGTTAAAGTAACTTCCCGCTTCAAATATTTGATAAAGATGTATCATAGCCATTGTTCTTTTCAAGTTGAGAAAAATAAAGAACTATTCCACCTAAACGATCGAATGCCGAACATTTTATATTTTTTGAGAGCCCCAGTAGTAGAAATCAGCTTGTCTGATTATTAATAGAAAAACATTGTAAAAGCTATGATTGATATCTTTTCAACCGGAATTAAGCAGTTTGTTTCGAGCATGGGGATGGAGGGTTGGTGAAGGTCGGATTGTTCTAGATTACAGTTTATATCAGGTCAATTCTACAGATGTTTCTTTAGCAGACAATTGTACAATTGACATTGACTGTTCAGCTTAGTAAATTTGTAAAAGCACAAAACTCTGTTATAATACATGTATATTGATTGTTTTTGCAGAACATGTAATATTAAATATATTGAAAACATAAGCCCCGTTTACATTACTAGAATTATCCGTTATGAGAACAGTTCTGAGAACGGAACGGGTGAAAAATTGAAAATATAAACGGTCGAACGTTCTGAGAACAGTTCCAATTCGGGAACGCAACAGCTAGTCTCAGAACAGTTCCCAGAACGGAACGGTTACATTTTTGACAGTGTAAACGGAATCCGTTCTCGGAACGAATAAATGCGCATGCCCGACCTGTTAACTTGAAACCTTGACATTTTCCCGCGCTTCCTGTTACTGCTGAAAACAAAGAAAATGGCCGCTAGGGGAATTGTCTGGAGTGACGAGGAAACGTTTGATTTAATTTCACTATGGAGCGATGACAGTGTTCAAGCAGTGTTGGAAGGCGCCAGACACAACCACAAGATATTTTCAAGATTGGCCGAGCAATTGGCAAATAAAGGATATGAAACTCGTGGGGGCAAGCACCGCCAAGATAAAATTCGAAAACTGAAATTAAAATATCGTTCCGTCCTTGATAATAATAATAATAAATCGGGACGTGCTCGAAAGACGTGGACATTTTTTGAGAAAATGCACGAGGTATTTGGCACCAGACCTACATCAAGACCCCCTTTAGTGTTGCAATCCGCAACAGAAGAAAGTAATGGATGAGGAGAATAATAATGTCAACGATGAGAATAACGATACAGACGATAGTGATAGTAGGATTCAGCAGAGTGAAGACGGGGTCGAGAGGGTTGAAATTCGTTTGGAGGAAGTCAATAACCATAGAACTAGGCCCATAAGGCCTTGATAACAATTCAGCTGCAGGCTCTGAATTTGAAGGTTTGTACATATCAATATCTATACGTACATTTATAACTTTTAAACTAGGCCTACTATGATAATACTACCTTCCTGAAATTGGTCATAAGTTTATTCCAGTGCTGATACTTAAATAGATTTCTTTCAGCTACCTTTCAATATGTGGACGTCTAACTTTCAGAAATGATGGGACTGCAACTGGTCAATTATTTATATGCACAAAAACAATTAGATGTAAAAGATAGGGTATCTAAATCGAAGGAATCATTAATCAGGTTAAGCTTAGGTACATGAATGTAATTTATGTGTATAACCAGGTATTTAAAGCATGCTTCTTTCTATAATATATAAATATTAATTTCAGTTGCTGATATGGATTCAGATGTTGAATTAGAAAATAGTGTGCTAGGTATGTAACATTGCAACATTATTTCTAAGTGTTTTTAAGGCTGCTTTTCAAAGTAAAATAGCACGAAATAATAATGATACCTGTAATGATGTTTAAAATGCTAAGCTCTGTATAAGAAAGTAGTCTTTCGAATAACATTGTTAAAGAAGATTTCACCTCTTGCCCCCCATTGCTTCAAACAGTCTTTACAACAAACTGTATGTGATCTTGTATTCAAATTGCAGATAGAGCTAAAACCTCCACACCAGTTACAAAAAAGAGGAAATATGAAACAGTAAGTAAAAAGAAACAGAAAAAATCTAAGATGGAAAAGGCACTTGATTCCACAATAGATATCTTTACAATGGCTTTGAAAGAAATGGATAGAAATTATATAGAAATAGAAAAACAACGACAAAGAAAAGAAGAAGAAATGGAATTCAATAGACTTCGGGTGAATTAAGTTGACTACAAATTCAAAATAATGGGTTCGGGATCTAAGACTACTAAAACTTATTTTGTGGAAATGAAATAAGATTTAAGATGCAGAATAGTTATAACAGTCTGTGTCAGTGCCTTGTCTTGTTTAGAAATTATTTACTATTCAACACTATCGATCAGGGGCGCAGATCGTTTTTTCAATATGGGGGTGGGGGGAAGTGGCGTACCCAGGATTTACTCAAAAGGGGTCGGCATGAGAACGTTTCAGTTGAGCTTGTGACACCGTATCTTTATAGCTCTCCGAAATATTATTGAAAGAAAAGCACCTCCTTGCATGTTACTGAATTTTCCAGTCATCAAATAATATTGCCAAGAATAGAAGAATTGACGATATAAATTTCGTGCTCCTCGAGATCCGGTAATAAAGGGGGCACACAATCTTATGTTTTCGCCCAATCGCCGCTTTTTTTTATCTTTTAAATATTTATTCAACATATAAAACACAATACGATATTCGCCGCTAATTTCAAAATCGCTAGACAAATACCCTTATGTTCCCCCTTCTGTCGACAGCGATTATTTTTACGCCCATGCGATTAAATTCGCTTGTCTGCCCGTGTCCGATGTATTCGACAGGGTGGGGTAGGCCCGACAGGGCGCTCGGCGACCGATACCTTTCAAACTATCAACTTTGATTACTGTGGCAGTCCGTCAATTTTACTGATCACATGACATGATTGACGAAAATATGCGACCGACTTCGTGACGACGCGACGACGCTTCTAAAGAAAACGAACAAATTGTCCCCCTGTCGCCGAAGGCGCAAAATTTCGGAACTTTGATGTTCTTGAATGCCAAATTGTGCCTATTTACGCCTACAAAAGACATCCTACTCAAACCATTTGTGGGAGGGGGGACACATTATGATATCCTGTCCTCCTCCAGGATTTCTGACGGGGGGGGGGGGGACCTATTCCTTTCAAATTGTAATATATTTTTCCTTTCTCTGTTTACGAAGTTCAAAATTATATGGCTTAATTTCATTTATTGTTATTTCAGGCTGAAGAAAAGATGAGAGAAAAAGATAGGGACCATGAATTGAAGATGATGAACATGTTTCTGAGTTTTATGAGCCAGTCATCATCAACTGTTCAACAGCAGCAAAACCGACAAATGAGTTTCACACATTCTGATTCAATGCACATGGGTTCCTCATATTGGTCACTATAAAGATGATTAAGCACGGGTTTACGTGACATTGATATAATCAAAATATATAGATGATTTTATTGTTACTAGTCAGATCCAGTCAATCTGGATTTATTACTATGATTATTAGTTTCTTCCATTGTGCCAAATTGCTCAAGTATATTTTTATACATGAATATGTGGACGTATATTGTCGTCGCCCCTGTCTGTCGGTCCGTCGGTCCGTCAACATTGTTGTTGACACTACAGAAGCTACAATTTTCTATGGATTTTAATGAAACTTGGTATGAGTATTGGTATTGAAAAGACGGCGGTCAAGTTCGATTTGGACGATTTTTCGATAAACGGTTTTTGAGTTATTTCCCCTGCCTTAATATTTGTTGGTATAAGTTTTGAAATAGATAAGATGGTGGTCAAGTTTGAATTGGACGATTTTCCATGAACAGTTTTTGAATTTTTGCCCTTGACTTCAATATTCATTCATTGAATGTTTTTTTAGTTATTGCCCAATATATTATTCAAATTCACTGCTGCCAGTGGGCTTGCCTGGCAAGCTATCTTTTATTTTCTTTATATATACATATACAGTCAATACTGGTCATGCGGTCACCTCTATTCAGCGTGACCCTGCTCTAACGGTCATTCAAATTTCCTCCCTTGCGATTTTCAATTATATTTACCTGTATTTAGCACCAATCTGTCTAACGCACTAAGGGTCAATCAGTTTTATCCCAAGCGGTCATATAATCCTGTTAATTAACGGCCAATTGACGGGTGAAATACAATCAGATTGAATCCACGATGTTCAATTGACTTTGGCTTCTTTGATCATGTGTCGGATTTTTTTATTACTTAATCTTTTAATCTTAATCCTGACATTTTACTTATAAAGCATCATATTGGATATTGACATGTAAACATGTGTGTATTTTCCCCCTCATTACGACTTCCTCGGAGGAACAACGTAAACATGACGAAGAAAATGTCGGCCCTCACATATTAGAATTCTCGACGATGATAGTTTGCCGGTCATTGAGAATTCTTCTTTTTAACAGTTATAAAGTTGACAGAAAGTTTAATTAAGTGTCATTGGCAGGTTATTTACTATTGAAATTTTCCTATTCCTTGCTAAAAATGTGCGTAATTATAAAAGGTTTATCGTTCTTTTCTGCTTACTACTAGGATATGAAACAGTTACTATTTATAGACAAATCGGAACGACCACGAGAAACATTTTTACCGTCGTTTTTCTCAGTATTGGTGTCATTCAAAACACTTCGTTTTTCTCATGTTTAACCGTCGGTTAGTACATCGTCGGTAAAAGTTATCTTAAAATCAGCATTTTAACTTCGTAAAAAATATTAAATGTGATGTATGACAGTATGTTCAGAAAATATATATAGAATTTGTTATGGTTGTGTTTATTGTTAAAAGTATATTAAAACAAATGCATATCAGAATCAGATTTTTTAATTCTATATTATTAACACATCAATTTTGCATCAGAACAGACTATCTAATACAGATTTGTCTTACATTCCAATTAAAGATTTGAATGAAACTATTTTGATGTTTAATCATTGACACTGGAAAAACCTGGTGAAAGCATTTCTGATATTTGTCGCTGATGTCAGCTCTTCGGTTTCTATAAGATCAAGATCAACTTGCGCACAAGAGGGAATAACTGAAATTAGCTCTTTCTGATCCCACTGATGAAGATATTCATCGCCTTGTGTTTCACAAATGTTGTGAAGAACACAACATTTAGGAATCAAATTTGGGACTTCTCCAGTTTTACAATCAAGTCTCTCCTGAAGTTTACGCCAACGTCCCTTTAATCTACCAAATGCATTCTCTACAACCATTCTGTTTCGATTAAGCATGTAATTGAATCTCTTTTGTTCAGGTGCCATTTTTGATGTTTCTGGAAATGGTTTCACCAGCCACTGTAACAAAGGGTAAGCTGGGTCTCCCAAGATCACCACAGGTACTTGTACCCCACAAATGTTTCTCATATGATTGCTATATAACCCATTTCGTAAATTTTGGAATTCGCTAATACTCTGGCACCATGGACACTGCCAGGCCATCCAATACATGTGTCTCTAAACAAATATCTATTATCTATCAAACCTGTAACAGGATACTATGCCAACCTTTTCGGTTGTAGTAATCAGTGTGGTTTTCAAGTGGACTGATAATTGGAATGTGACAACCATCAATTGCCCCAGCACAGTTTGGAAATCTACATCGTTTTTCAAAACCAAGCATAATACTGCATAATTCTTCTTCATTTGGTAAAGATATTTATTTTGACCAAAAACTGTAAGATGGTAATTATGGTTAAATAATCTACTGTATGTAATAAACATAATTCTAATTATAATTACCTATTTACTCGGCTTGATTTTATAACTGTTCTATATAAACAATAGATAAATGAGAATTCAATCATCTTTCTCCATCTGTTTGAGAAAAAGCCAAAAAATAGGAAAATAGTAGATCTGTCGCCATATTTATTTTTCATTCGGGTTACATAAACGACTTTTTCTGCTCTTATACAATTGAAGAGCTCCAAATTAGCGTTCTCGGAACACCAACCGTTTACACTTTAAATCTGATCTGTTCTCGGAACATTTATAGTGTAAACGGGGACGAATGCCTAATTCCATCTATTCTGGTCTAATGTAATGTTAACAGGGCTATGATTATTAAATGACAACAATAGGATTTTTTTAAACTTTGGAACACCACAGCATCTGGGCAGTCTGTTGATAAAGCACAATAAAGGTCTTTAAATGTAAACAGATTACATTCACTAATACCTAAGGCACTGCCTTTTTTTAATTTTCCAAACCAAGAAATTTCACATCTTTCACTAATGTAGGTTATAATCGTTTTACAGTTTCATTCCAATGGTAAAGTTTGTACTTCTTCACAAATGCATGTCTCCAATAGTCCATGTTGATCCATCTAGCCTACAGAAGTAAAAAAAAAATATTTTAAGCTATACTTATACAACAATGAATCAATTTGTAATATTTTATTATTCAAATCACATATTGAAATTAGATGGAGATATTGGATTTGAACAATAGAAATTATTTTAATTTATGTTATCAATTTTTGGATAGTTAAGGCCTATACTGAATATTATAGGCTAACAGTTAGGCCTATACACAATCTTGAAGATTTCTAATGGCCTAAATGAAAGATTTTCTTGAAATTAGAAACCCTTTCACAAATGATAGAGATGCAAAATCGTTGTGAACTAGGCCTATGTTTGTGTGTGTTATTTTGTGAGCCATACCTATTGGGGCTAGACTGGAAATGAAACTGAAACATGCAACAGTCCTTGTTCTGTTCTTCGCTAGGTCTTTTGAACACAAGTTATAATGTTAGCCTAGGTCAAAGAGTAAATATTTACCCAGCAAAAAAGGTACAATATACTGAATGTTTCACCAGTTTTTGAATCACGACCCATGCCTTGAGTTGTAAGGAACATCGTGTCTTCTTCTTTCTTATAGTCTACTACTATTAGGCCTAGTTCCCCGTGTAGGCCTACGCCTACTACCGACACTGGCTGAGGGTTAAGTCATGTTCTCTAGTCTTGTCTTCAACCAAAATCGCTTCTACCAATCATTTATAGAAGATGGCACCGCTGGTAGGTGTTAGTCTCTGAAAATTTCATCTAAATCCCTTTTAGTATCAAAAAGCTTTCAAATCTTTTACAATTTTGACAACTCACAAAGACGCCATTATTCATGTCGACGCCTGATTCAAACAAACGGTTTGTTTTTATTTTGTAACCTCGGCCGTTATACGATACCAAATCGTAATCATGACAACTCGGACCAAAGACAACTCGGACTAGGCCTGGGCCTACTATAAATTTTTTATGCTTATTTGTTTAAAATAACATATCTTTTCAAAATGGACACGCCCGGACATTTCAAACTGTGTCGGTCACAGTTTGAAATGTCTGCGACTAGTGCGCATGTGCCATTCGACATTTCAAACTGCTGGACATCTCAAACTGTCACACCGGTTATGACATCATTTGCGTGTAAACATGAAATTTCAACTTCCGAAATTTTACAGATATTTGAAAAATTATTTTTGCGGTATGAGAAAGTTCATTCCAGAAATAAATGATCAGGTTATCATCCGATTTGTGTAATTTTGATGTTTATTGCACCTGCAGTCGATTGCTAAAATTCGTGTGAGCCAATGCTTCTAAGGCTTATAGCTCGTGACCATGACCTTTGGTGATCTTCTGAGCTGCACAAAGTCGTTGCACTTGTTGAGACCTATCCATTGATGTCTTCATTTTGGTTGTGCAATGTCAACTACACGTAGTCTATTCTTTCCATTAATGTATAAAATACTTGATATTTTGATCGAAATTGCGCTTTTTTAAATTTTGTTCCTCGTTCTATAGTAATTGTGCAAGTGTAAGTCGACAAAAATTAAATCCTACAATTTATCATTACCTATACTTCTGATTCTGACAACTCTATTAATTCTGAGTGGCGATGTGGAATGTAACCCGGGCCCAACTAACACCAGACAAGGACAGATTGGCATCATTTAATTTCGGCATACTTTTCTCGGAATTAAATCAAAATCAGTTATTTTCGACATTACTTTCTCGGAATTAAATCAAAGTCATTTTTTTACATTCTTTTCTCGGAATGAAATTAAAATCAGTTATTTTTGATAAACCTTTCTCGGAATTAAATCAAAATCAGTTATTTTCGACATACATTTCTCGGAATTAAATAATCGCTTTACAACTATACACCACTCTACACTACTATAATCTACACTACACTACTATACATAGCTCTACACTACTATGCATCACTCTACATTACTATAAATTGTGAATGTGTCATAGGATTTCTTGTCGGAGTCTGGGATGCGTCTAAAATACACTCTTCATTCGTTTTTAAATCTTTAATCGTGAAAAGTTAAAAGAGAGGAGGTTTTCTGAAATAAAAAAGAAAATAAACAAACTTTACAGCGTCTGATTTGAGGGGTGTGGGGCACGCGAAATCACGACGAACAAATATGAATATGAACGTAATAGTGGTTAAAAACGAATCGTAAGCAATCGATACTTACAGACATTGATTTCCCGTAGTCTTCACATCTTTTAAATCATACAAAATGTCAATAAATTGAGAATTTGTCGTTGTTAATACGTTTATTCACGTGTTGGAAAAACATGTAGTCGCGAATATCATGACACTCGATTTATAACAGGAAGGTCCGTTCGTCACAAAAAAGGTTGATTCGTACCCGGAAAGATATTTCGTAACATTAACGATGGATAAAATTCGATTACACCCACATGGCTCCTCAAAATCAGACAAAGTATGATTTTAAACTAAGAAAAATGTCTCTAATTAATAGTGTCTCTAGCACACGGTTCTTTCGTCTCAGATACTTCATGGTTAATCTCTGTCGTTTGGCACCAGTAGGATAACTTTATGGACGGATCTGGTTTATACAAGTCTTTGTGGTTTTCCATTTAACTTTTTGGTAGTAGCCAAATCGACCTTTCGAACTAAATCGTCGTCATCAATGTAAATCTTGGTAACAATCATCATCGGCCAATTATTACGGGACACATTGTCATCAATTAGCAACACAATATCTCCAGTTTTCAAATTGCGTACTGGTCTGTGCCACTTAAGTCTTTCTTGATACTGTAGTAACACTTCTTTCCTCCATCTCTGCCAGAATTCGTTCACCATAAACTGGGCTTTTCTCCATTGTCGATGCAGGTACATGTCTTCTTGGACAAAATTACAAGGTGGTGGCAAGATTATTCCAGACTTAAGAGTGAGTACATTTGATGGAAACAGAGGTTTCAACTCTGGATCTGATATAGACTCTACTGACAGCGGTTTCGAATTGGCCACGGCCTCTGCTTCCACTAAGAAAGTCTGTAAAGCTTCATCTGTTAGACGAGATTTATGTTGATGGAGAAGAGATTCCAATATTCGTCTTATAGTTCCAATTTGTCGTTCCCATGAACCATGACTGTGTGGTGAATATGGTGTACTTGATGTAAAGATGAGGTCACAATCAAATTGTTGCAGTATTGATGATTTCAATAAATTCTGGTCTAAATCTGCTATCAACTTCTCTAGTTCTCTTGATGCTCCAATAATCTGGGATCCTCGGTCTGATCTAATTACTTTAACTTTACCACGTCTGCATATAAATCTTCGTAGTCCACAAAGAAAAGAGTCAGTTGTTAAAGAATGAAGGACCTCTAAATGTACGGCTCTGGAAGGCTGGCAGGAAAATAGTAAACCATATCTTTTTACTTCGGATCTCCTGACTTTAACTAGAAATGGTCCAAAAATATCGCATGCCCATAAGGTAAATGGCGGTACTTCATAGATTCTGTCATCGGGGAGTCGGCTCATCTTCTGTACCAAAGGTCTACCTCTAAGCTTGATTCAAGTAGTACAATCGTATATAAGTCGTTGAACTGATGATGATCCGTTTATTAACCAATAGCGACCTCTGATGAGATTCAAAGTAATGTTTCGTCCACTGTGGTTACATCTGTAATGGAAGTAAAGGATTAGAAGTCTAGTCAGATGTCCTTTTTTGGGTATAATAATGAGATGTGTTTCATCATAAGTCATAAAGGAATGTTTAATACGACCTCCCACTCTCAGGATGCCATTTGCATCGAGGAAGGGGTTCAGTTTGACAATCGATGAAGAATTCTTGAAAATAGACTTTGGGTTGTCTTGAAGTGTCGAGATCTCCTCTGGAAAAGCTTCTCTTTGCATTAGTCGAACAAGGTTTAATTCAGCTATTTCTAATGTATCAGATGTTGTCTTAAACGTAGGATCTATCTGGACTCCTTGTCTGCGAGATTTGTAGATTTCCGCTAAATGGTTCCAAACAGCAACTATATTTTTCAACTTATTCCAAGAGCTGATTTTGAGGAATACTTGCTGAATATCAATAGGTATAGGCTTCAAATTGGTCACCATAACTCTACAGTTCGTTTTAATTTCGATATCCGATTCATTTATCTGGAAATGCTTCTGTTCAGGTTGTAACCAAAACTTATCTTTTTCATAAAGAAATTGTGGACCTGTAAACCATATGCAGTCTTGTAAGTCAGTTACTGATTTCACACCTCTGCTAGCGAAGTCTGCTGGGTTTTCCTTTCCGGGAACATGATGCCATTGGTCAGGATTACTAACGTTCAGGATCCTCTGGATTCTGTTGGATACAAAGGTCTTGAAACGTCTGGATTCATTCCGTAGATAACCAAGGACAACTGTGCTATCAGTCCAGAAGTATGTTGTTAGATTTTCAATCCGTAACTCTATCTGTAGGAGTGTGGATAGATTAGTCATGGTAACGGCTCCCGTCAATTCTAGTCTTGGAATGGTTATAGGTTTTAAGGGTACCACTCTACTCTTGCCCATGATGAGACTGACTGCGACATCATCATTACCACTTTCAAGACGGAGATACGCACAACAGCCATAACCAGTAGTGCTTGCGTCACTAAAGCAATGTAGCTCGTATTGAGTAACTATTCCGAATCTATATGATGAATGACACCTTGGTATGGCGAGTTGATGTAAGTCTTGTAGACCTTCTTTCCATTGTGTCTGCAGGCTTCTTTTAAGATCTTCCTTCCTTGCAAGATTAAAAGTGCTATAAGACCCATGCGATCAAACACCGTACTCAGACTAGAGAGACATCTTCTTCTACTTAGTGTCGATTCTATCATATCTACTTTATACTTCAGTACATCGTTTTCTACGTCCCATATCATACCCATCAACACTAGTTGTTGTATCGAACACCGAATCTTCACCACGTGTAACACACTTACATTTCCAGTCATACAAAGAACATCTCAGACATAAAACCACAACGCATGACCTTTTACCATGACCAGGTTGTTCGCATTTGAAACATTTAAAATCTGGACAATGAGAAATGACCAGGTTGTTCGCATTTGAAACATTTAAAATCTGGACAATGAGAAACACACTTTTTCTTGATCATTATGCCTTATCAAATATGATATCCCATCAAAATTTGTCGCATACGGCAAACTTGACTTATTCGGCGGAAATTCCACCTTAAGAAAGCGAGTGCCATCATATTTTCTTTTTCCATTATAATCAGCCGTTTTTCTAGTAAGTGGGCCGGCCGACTTGACACCCCAGGACTCTAATTTAGCAAGAATTTCAGCATCAGTTACATATACAGGAATATGCATAAATGACACAACCTTAATACGAAAGTCTACGAATTTGCAATGTAAACCATCATCACCATTAATTAGCCCTTCACTCGGTTAGTGTAAAATTCCCAACGCCCAAAAGCGCCCAACGGCAAAAAGACGTCTGGATATTCAAAACTAATGGTCGGATAAAAAAATTTGATTTTCGGTGAAGGAAACGGATAACGAAAAATGGAAACATTTTATATGATTTCCTCTTTTATCGAATGTTCTCTAGTACTGTTGTATCTTTATTAACTGGAAAAACAGTTCATACACCTAAACCTACGTCTACTAATTTAAATACTGTGTCTCCGGACTGTAAGTAAACCTTTTATTTTAAGATGCATGGTGATACAGGTAAGGGTGCCACGGTTAACCGTTTAAACGATACTGTTCCGTTTAAACGTTTAGTAATCTCTTAAACGGTTAACCGTTAATCTGGATCACGTGGGTCTAAACACCGTTAACGGTTAAGCGACACCGTTTCGTTTAATTGGGAACGTTTAAACGTTTAGTGAAATTTGTAAACGTGACACCCTTAGATACAGGCCCACATGTGAATATATATGTATATTGGTATCACCTCTGTCTCTCCACAGGAGCCACAGTGGCTCAGTGAGTTTAGACATAATTTATTATTATAACAGTATAAGAGAGCATTCGATAAAAAAGTAAATCATATAAAACGTCTCCTTTTTTTCGTTTCTCGTTTCCTTCACCGAAAAACCAAGTTTTTTATCCGACCAGTAGTTTTGATTATCCAGACGTCTTTTTGCCGTTGGGCGCTTTTGGGCGTTGGGAATTTTACACTTATCACCCTTCACTGACTAATTGACCTGCAATTTCTTTATTAACTAATGTCACATCATAAGAGTTGTTACAAGGGACACACGCCAATACCGAGTTTATTTTCAACCAGTTCAATGATATCACACGCTCTGTATTTCTTACTGTCTTGTGTAAACACCTTGACCGTGTTGTCCTTCAACAGCATGTCAATTCCTGCCATCTTGGAAAATTTGTATTCAGAAATTGAATACAATAGGGCCCTCAAATGGTTAAAACTAACCAGTAATCAAGAAAAAGTTACCTCAAAAGTACACAGAAGCAACCCCGATTGTCTCTAGTACCAAATTAAACCAACAAACACTTTGATTACTTCGATTAGGAACGATTTTCATAATCAAAACGGAAAAAAAATCACGTCTAACCCACTGAGCAACGCGGCTCCAGTGAGAGTAGGGTGATGGGTAGTAGTGTAGAGCAATGTATAGTAGTGTAGTGTAGATGTATAGTATTTTAGAAGGATGTTAAGTAGTGTAGAGTGAGGTATAGGAGTGTAGAGGGATGGATAGGAGTGTAGATTAATGGGTAGTAGTGTAGTGTAGATGTATAGTATTTTAGAAGGATGTAAAGTAGTGTAGAGTGAGGTATAGGAGTGTAGATTAATGGGTAGTAGTGTAGAGCAATGGTAGTGTAGAGTGATGTATAGTAGTGTAGAGTGATGCATAGTAGTGTAGAGCTATGTATAGTAGAGTAGTGTAGATGTATAGTGTTTTAAGGGATGTAAAGTAGTGTAGAGTGAGGTATAGGAGTGTAGAGTGATGGGTAGGAGTGTAGATTGATGGGTAGTAGTGTAGAGTGATGTAGAGTAGTGTAGAGTGATGCATAGTAGTGTAGAGCTATGTATAGTAGAGTAGTGTAGATGTACAGTAGTGTAAAGTGATGGGTAGTAGTGTAGGGCAATGTACACTAATGTAGTGTAGATGTATAGTAGTGTAAAGTGATGGGCAGTAGTGTAGAGCAATGTATAGTAGTGTAGAGTGATGTATAGTTGCAGTGTAGAGCGATGTATAGTAGTGTAGAGCGATTATTTAATTCCGAGAAAAGTATGTCGAAAATAGCTGATTTTGATTTAATTCCGAGAAAGGTACGTCGAAAATCAATTACTTTGATTTAATTCCGAGAAAAGTATGTCGAAAATAAATGATTTTGATTTAATTCCAAGAAAGGTATGTCGAAATTCAATAACCCACCAGTTTATTTTCGACATAGGAAGTTAAAATTTATGATAATAAATACTTTTTTTCTTCTGCTACTACAATTTATTTCGAGAAAAATATGTCAAAATTAAGTAATCAATTGGTTTAATTTCCACATAGTAAGGTAAAATTATCGATAATATTGCTTCCGTACTACCAAGGGATACCACTGCAATGTTGCAGGTATCTACATTCGGGAAAGGTTTCTGTTCGGAAGAACCTGGTTTGATGATTGATAACTCTGTTACTACATCAGAATTAGTCAGAAAAAATTGACTAATGAGACGAATAAGACCTACCGTATTAAAGGGATAATAGGCGTTAGAACGAACATAAAATTTTAAGTTCACTCATATTTGGACAATAACAGTATATATCCATCAGTGGACTTACCTATACATCAAAATCCCTCTAAAATCCGATAAATCCCCAAAAGAGAGTAGTTAATCATAAAACGCTTGAGCCATCCATCAAGCGATTTTCAAATCGTGTAAATATAAAGGGAAGTAACTCTAACTTGTGAGTTTTCACGCGTCCTTGACCCCTACTATTGAATTCCACAATGATGTTTTAGCGTTGATTTAAAAGACGCTTTTATTCTCAAACTGAATGGAATCGTCGCTGGATCACTTTTTTTTAAAATTCCGAATATATTTTTATTGTGGCTTTTTAAAATTTGGTAAAGTGTGGGATGCATACTTATTTAACTAATAGTCAATATGAAACACAAATATAAGCCGTAGGACGAGTGTATTCTAACGCCTATTATCCCTTTAAAAAGGTTACTGTGTTAGTCCCGCTGTCTAATTTAGACAACTGTGAGGTAAGATCAGTGCAAAACTGTCAAGTTTCCGGTGAGTCTGGTAAAAATGATCAGATAAAAAACATTACCGTACCTGATATATATCGAGAAGCAGTTTTAACCTTCTTGAGGAAAAATCTAGATCGACTGGCTTCAAGCGATCTGGATCTTGGAATGACTAAAACAGTCGAGATGGCCATAGACACGGGAGATCATCCACTCATAAGGTTTAAACCTTATAGGGGTTCGTTAAAAAACAGGGAAGTTATAGACAAAGCTGTCGTTGATATGTTAAAGGCAGGAATTATAAGACCTAGTACATCGAATTGGAATTTTCCTGTGGTGATAGTTGAAAAAAGAACCAAGAATTCAGATGGAACCATAACATAATCTAAGAGATTCTGTGTGGATTGTTAGGAAAATGAATGCTGTTATCAAAAAACAGTCATACTTTTCCTATCCTTCACCTCGTATTGATGATTTATTGGCGTTATTAGGGAAGGGAAATGTCTTTTCTACACTCGACCTTAGATCGGGGTTTTGGAATATACCCATTGCTGAAAAGGATAAAGAAAAGACAGCCTTGGTTGTCACAAAGGCATTGATGAACATAATGTCATTGCATTTGGCCTAAAAAACAGCCCTTCTGTGTTTCAAAGCCTTATGAATATTGTCTTAAAAGGGTTGGAACATTTCGCTGTAGCGTACTTAGATGACATCTTAATCTTCTCAAATTCACCTCAAGAACATATGAAACATCTACAAATAGTATTCGATCGGGCTAAGATCCCATGATTTAAAACTCAAAATCAGTAAATGTTACTTCCTACAGAATGAAACCTCATATCTGGGATTTAGAATAACACCTGAAGGCATTAAACCAGACGAAAATAAGGTCAAGGCAATTAGACAAATCTCCCCTCCTACAACGGTCAGAGAAACAGGCTCATTCTTAGGTTTAATTTCCTTTTATAGAACGGTGGGTTCATTATACAGACTCCAGACTCCAGACTCCAGACCCGGTCAAGGTCAAAGCCTCGTTGTAGCAATCAAGGGTCATGGAAAGTGAATAATGTGAATGGGACGTTTCGTACTCTACGTGGTATTTATTAGTGTGTCTAGTATCTTCATGGAATAACAAAGCTTTCTCAAGAATAATAAATACTATTTTCACAATTTTGTATTGAAATAAATAATAGGCTAAATACCAATAAATATGTTAATCATATTGTAACAAATTTAGAAGTTGTTGAAAAGAAA
>CM060199.1:31782120-31852786 GCA_030562195.1 Nipponacmea schrenckii
AAAAAGACATTCTTTTGTTATGAATTTGTTTTCTGAAAGTTTTTTTCGTAGCATTTGATCGACATTAGTAGCAGAAATGACTGTTTGAAGCTTGCGTTTACTTGGCAGTACAAGACATTCACGGAGTTGATCATATTGACAGTTTGGAAATGATTCAATCGCGAAACAGTAATCTTCTACACAGAAAGATTTATGACACAAAAGTTCCAGTTGCCTTATAACAAACTTAATATTTTTCCCTCTACCAATATCAAGTTAATCCAAATCCAAAGCTTGGAGAATTTCTGTCACCTTTTCGAGAACATGTTCAACTTTGACCATATAATTATACATGATATTCACAGCCTCGAAAAACTGGGTATAACATGACAGTCCATTATTGGGATTCAGGGCGCCGTTTCACTAAGGTCCGTAAGTATTTACGTATGTTTTATACTTACGCTTAACGTAAGTATTTACTTATGTCCGTTTCACTAAAGCATGCGTAAGTATAGTTTCATACTTACGTACATAATTTTACCTAAGTAAAAATATCAGTGACGTAAAATGCATAAATGATGACGTCTCTCACACGAAGAGTGATTTTTTACCATTGACTATTCGACAACATAATTCGATTTGCATTCGAGTATTCGAAGATATTTTCAGTTTAAAGATTGTTTTGAAAAATTTGCTCCCTATCTTTATTTATAAAATTATTTTTATTTACATTCTGGTTGTATCTTCGGGAACAATAAATAGAATCGAAGTACCAAAATAACAGAAAGCCTTCGGAAGAAAACATTCTTTCATCTGATTGGACAATAATACGTTCCTATTTATAACAGCTAATCAAAAGTTAAATACTTTGATTATCCAGCACTAGTATAAACGAGATGCGACATTGAGAGACTTGACAACACAATCTATATATAACTTGGTACGGGGATTATCTCGAAATAATTCTTAATTAAAATGCCTAAAAAAAATTACTCTCTTCATAATCCTGTGCTACCCAAAGTGGTTTGTATTTCCAGGCATGAAGGTGTCTACATTTGGTTAGGAAACTAGTGGTTTAATCCTTGAAATATATTTTTCACTCCAATAGGCCTACTTATATGCACTGCGCGTTCGATATGACCACATTGATTACGGTTGATTCGTCCATACGGGTCGGTTCGCCTACATAGATGTTTTCCACACACAACTATTAATTTGTAATCTAAGAACTAAGATAACCGACTGTAGTATTCAAGAACTATAGTGTGTCCAATTTTGAAATATCAGTAGCAGGTTAGAGATGTCACAAATTGCCTTGGACTTTTGGGTTATTTCGAGTTAAATATTTGTTAACAACTCTCTTGCGTAAGCCGTCATATTAGTTTGACTGCCATAACATAATGTTATTAAAAGAGAAGTTCAGAATATATAGCTTTTCAACCTTGTGAATCAACGTATATGTACGAATAATCGAATGGTAAAATCCGATTCGATTATTCGCCAAATTAGCTAAAAATTCTACAAATGGATGAGCTGAGCACAGGACGCCTGACACTGCCGAGGAAATGGCTACCTACATTAGCCTACGGGAAAACCTAACTGGTCGAACGGTCAAATATCGTAAAACATCATAAAACTATTCAAAATTATTCGTCAATTAATTCTCTCTGCTTGGTTTGGTAGCCATTTTCAAACCCTAATCAGACGAATAGTCGTGTGGGAAAATACTTACGCCTGCTTTTACTTGACGTAGGCTTTCTGTTATTTTGGTACTTCGATTCTATTTATTGTTCCCGAAGATACAACCAGAATGTAAATAAAAATAATTTTATAAATAAAGATAGGGAGCAATTTACGTAAGTAAAATCTTACGTCTTTTAGTGAAACGCAATTTCAACCTACATATATACTTACGTAAATTCTTATACTTACGTACCTTAGTGAAACGGGGGCCTGAAGAAAAGTTTGTTTGTGTTTTTATGTCAGAAGATTTTAGTGAAAGTAAAATGTCAGTTATTATTTACAACAAATCAACATTGTGCTCTCCGCTTACCCTCTCAGCTTTCAGTGTTAGTGTACTACTGAACAAAATACTGGCCCCCGTTTCTCTAAGGTACGTAAGTATAAGAATTTACGTAAGTATATATGTAGGTTGAAATTGCGTTTCACTAAAAGACGTAAGATTTTACTTACGTAAATATGTTGCTTAAATCCTACGTCAAGTAAAAGCAGGCGTAAGTATTTTCCTACACGACTTCTCGTCTGATTAGGGTTTGAAAATGGCTACCAAACCAAGCAGAGAGAATTAATAGACGAATAATTTTGAATAGTTTTATGATGTTTTGTTACTTCTTCACAAGTTACGATATTTGACCGTTCGACCAGTTAGGTTTTCCCGTAGGCTAATGTAGGAAGCCATTTCCTCGGCAGTGTCAGGCGTCTTGTGCTCAGCTCATCCATTTGTAGAATTTTTAGCTAATTTGGCGAATAATCAAATCGGATTTTACCATTCGATTATTCGTACATATACGTTGATTCACAAGGTTGAAAAGCTATATATTCTGAACTTCTCTTTTAATAACATTATGTTATGGCAGTCAAACTAATATGACGGCTTACGCAAGAGAGTTGTTAACAAATATTTAACTCGAAATAACCCAAAAGTCCAAGGCAATTTGCGACATCTCTAACCTGCTACTGATATTTCAAAATTGGACACACTATAGTTCTTGAATACTACAGTCGGTTATCTTAGTTCTTAGATTACAAATTAATAGTTGTGTGTGGAAAACATCTATGTAGGCGAACCGACCCGTATATTGGACGAATCAACCGTAATCAATGTGGTCATATCGAACGCGCAGTGCATATAAGTAGGCCTATTGGAGTGAAAAATATATTTCAAGGATTAAACCACTAGTTTCCTAACCAAATGTAGACACCTTCATGCCTGGAAATACGAACCACTTTGGGTAGCACAGGATTATGAAGAGAGTAATTTTTTTTAGGCATTTTTATTAAGAATTATTTCGAGATAATCCCCGTACCAAGTTATATATAGATTGTGTTGTCAAGTCTCTCAATGTCGCATCTCGTTTATACTAGTGCTGGATAATCAAAGTATTTAACTTTTGATTAGCTGTTATAAATAGGAACGTATTATTGTCCAATCAGATGAAAGAATGTTTTCTTCCGAAGGCTTTCTGTTATTTTGGTACTTCGATTCTATTTATTGTTCCCGAAGAAACAACCAGAATGTAAATAAAAATAATTTTAGAAATAAAAATAGGGAGCAAATTTTTCAAAACAATCTTTAAACTGAAAATATCTTCGAATACTCGAATGCAAAACGAATTATGTTGTCGAATAGTCAATGGTAAAAAATCACTCTTCGTGTGAGAGACGTCATCATTTATGCATTTTACGTCACTGATATTTTCACTTAGGTAAAATTATGTACGTAAGTATGAAACTATACTTACGCATGCTTTAGTGAAACGGACATAAGTAAATACTTACGTTAAGCGTAAGTATAAAACATACGTAAATACTTACAGACCTTAGTGAAACGGCGCCCTGATCTGGAGAAGACTAATTTTTTATATTTTTTACATAATTCCTTTTTGGGGGAAAATTTATCGAAAGAAATGATTTTATCTTTCTTTTTGAAATGTTCAAGCTGGGCTTATAGGCTTACGCGGGGCTGGCTTTGGAGTAGGCAAATAAGATTTCTGAACGTTCCTAAAAATGCTAGGTGGACATGTTGGCCTAGTGTTGCCGCCTGGAACTTTTACTAAATCTACATCTCCAGGCCAATGTCTATCACACATAAAGGTCTTTAAAATTAATGGTAAAATATTCACGGGGAGGTACTACACTCACCCACTTCTGACGTGCACTTTCTTCTTTCGGCAACCGAATTCCCATTATACTTCACAACACCACATTTATTGGGCATCCTGAAAGGCTGGTTACTTTTTAAAAGAAATCCTAGCACAATGTTAATCCAAAGAACACATAAAAACATGAAATCATGATGAAAACTTCAGACCAAGGCTAAAAACGTCAAATTCAATTTCATAACAAACCGCAGTGCTACCTACCGGCAAACTTGCGAATAGAAAATAGCGCCGAAATAATTCATTAATTTTTATAATCACGTACAAATTTGAGGGATGTATGAAATACGCTTCAAATAAGCCTGCAAATTACTTACTTACGAAATGCCAGGTATCGCCCAATGTCCGTTCAGAAGGGATTTTTAAATTATTGCGCTGCCTTCTGCACTACTTTCGTTCTAGAAATAGAATTTACGTCTGCTTACGACGTCGCTAAACTCGCTTTCCCTGGCGAAGTCAGAGAATAGGCCATACCCATAGTTAAGTTTCCGATATGGTAGGTTCATTTCCGACCATTTTTTATTAATTATTTGGCCTTTCTGGCTACTTTCTACATTGTAATTTGAGCACTTGGCTGAAAGTGAGCACCTTTAGGACTTAGGCAATTTATTTGGCTTATCACTAAGTGATAAGCTTTACATATTTATTTATAACTACTTGTTAATTATGCACTCACCAGAGTGATCTCTTGTTATGGTTTTGACCATCAGACCATCAGGCTCACTTAGTTAAGTACCTGCTCAATCTGGACAGCGCTCAACCAGAGCAATATATCAGGTGACATATCAGCCAGCCCGCATTTGTCCCTAATAATTCCAGGCTAGATTAAGCTTAAGACGTAGATTATATTATATTGTCCCTGATTATTAAGTGCTAGGCTGGAACGAATACCTTTAGTTTACTCACAGTAGTCAATGGGCGCAACAATATCCTCACTTTTGTTATGCGATGTTCACTCCCGGTTCTGCAGCCAATAATTGAAAATCACAAATTTTAATTTAAAGAGATCGATCACGTGACCTAATTTACAGAGGACAGAATTTCTCACATATTCTTCTAATGTTTAATCTCATCTTACCATTATTACATCACATTTGGTATTTTAATCATAATTGCGCGTTTAAAAATTTGAAAATTTTATAATTTCTTCTATAGTAACTGTGCGTGTTTTTCCTTAAATCGAAATAGGATCTGGGGGATAATTCGATTTGTGTTATTTTGATGTAAACAGAATCTATAAACGTTTGCCGAAATATATAGGGACACCGATTTTTGAATTTTGATGTTGATTTTGATTTTTTGACGATTAAAAGTTATAAAAACTTTGAAGGGTCGTATATTGTGACTTTGACCCTTGGCTACATTTTGACCTGTACAAATGTGGTAGCTCTCGAGAAGATCAATCTAATCTTATATTAAGCTTTATTGTAAGATGTATACTCCCGGTTTTATCGGCATTTGTAAATTGCGAATTTTTCCTATAAAACGGTTTGATCAATGTTGCATTTTGGCTATCTACAAGATATGAGTTTCAGTGATCCGAATTCATTTTTTACTTTAATCGTTCTACATCCAGTCAAAATGATTCTTAGTTATTATATAATCTTAAATAACAACAATAATATTACAGTTGAGTGGAATAGTGGTCTAAGAGACGCAACTCTATAAAATATACTCTATTAGATGTTAAGTCGCGCTGTTAATTTGATGTATCTATGTTATACGTAGTCAACTTGCGACAAATTGCAGGATCCTATGTTCCTACTACCTAATGTTATAAAGAATGACATATTGAATGATAAGAGATAAATCTTTATTTGAAATGACAGTCAACTAATGTAATGTAATTAGTTAAAATGGTGTGTATATTGATCAAGAAAAAGTGAGCTGTTATAAGATTGACAACAAAGTTATAATGAGTATTTTTAACATACCCTACTGCATAGAAGATAGTGCGATCATTGAAAAACTTAGTAAGTGGTATGCTAAATTAGATGGAACAATCAGAGAAAGAATTAACAGAGAGACTAGTACAGCTGATGGCACAAGAATTATGACGGTGATACTTACCCCCTCTCTTCCCTTTTCTGTTGGATTCCAGACATTGGACGGGTATGACTATTTTAACCTCAAACACTCAGATCAAGGAAAAGTATGCTTTATTTGCCTTAAAACTGGACATCTTTAAACTGTTTGTCCTGAATCCATATATAGGAATGTGGAATTCAAGGTCATATGAAACGTTCACGTTCAACCCCGATATGTGATCAGTGTTCTAGATACAGTAATCAATGTGTATGTAAGGGAAATTCAGCTGAACCTACTCAACCTACCACACTAATAGTGAACCATATGTAAACAATGAAAATGACTCTAAACCCTGTGACACCGTACCAGGCAATACAGACCTGCCTTTTGATGTAGATTTTCCCTCAACTCCCACCCAACCCCCACCCAGCCCGAAAAGAAACGAAATAAAAGACTCATCACACCCCAAACAAAGGACCACAAGAAAGGGAAAACAGACAATGGCGATTCCGACGAAGCCAACGAACCAGGAAATGACAGAACAGAAATCCTGGATGCCATAAAAATAATTACAGATCCTAACTCAAACCACACAAACCCTGCAAGCCCCGCTAACCCCACAGAATCTCTACCCGAACCCTCAAATACCCCACGCTACCACACCCGACTCCAACAACAGCGAAATATAACTAGAAGTTACCGCACTGAAAGACAGACTAATGCGAATAAATGTACCGACGAAAACAAAACTCCAACTCCGAAACCCCTACCACGTTGAGAACGATTATATACACCCCTTAGTGCCGTGAACAGTATAGAGAGTGCGCTTAATATTAAAAAAAACTTGACTCTGACTGGAACACAGTTCTTGGAAAAGACAAGTTTAGGAAAGGCCCTAAGAAGAATTTGAGGAAAGATTGAACGATTGTGTAAACCCCCCACCGTACCTTATTTCATTCACAATGTGGTGTGCCCCCTTTAATGTTAGCAGACTCTGCTCCTTTGAGAAAAATAAAAGTATCTTTGCATTGTTTACCTTTTTCAGTTTTGATTTTATCTTTCTTCAAGAAACATTTTGGGATGATGCCACTGTAGACGAATACGCCATTTTATAGAAAGGTAAAATATACTATTGTTATTATAATAATCAAAGGTTTAGCAATTTGAATTAGTGAAACATATCAAAAGTGTGTAAATAATGTTTTTAAGGATGAGGAAGGTAGAATTTTAAAATTGGAAATAATTGTCCATGAAATATTAACTTCTTTTCTATATACGCCGCAAATGATCCCCGTGAAAGAGTTTTTTCAATTATTATCTATTTCTTAATACTTCTCAAAACAATGCCCTTATTGGAGATTTTAACGAGGTACTCAATAAACACAAGAATAGCGGAAAGGGAATGCTCACAGTGGGATATAGTACTGCCCCCTTTAATAATTTTGTCTTTGAAAATCTTTTGTCAGATACTTATCGTTTAAATAACCCAAACAAATTAAAATTTACTCGCTCTCAATACAGAAATTCTTCCTTATTAAGTAAATCTCTTCAAATTTATTTTCAACATCAAGTCAATCAAATCACAATATAATTGTTTGTCTATTAAATTTTAATTCCGGGGAAAGAGGACCGGGGTCGTGGATTTTAAATAACAGGCTACTCAAAGAATATAATAGAATGATTAAATGATGATCTGTTTACTGATAAACCACTTATATGGTGGGATAGCTTAAAACATATTGTTAAAACAAAATCGATAAAAAAGAGCAAGGAGGAAAAGGATAAATATTGGCAGCTAACTAATGCGCGCCTTAAGGAGCATGAAAAAGCCTTTAAAGGCGGTAATTTTGATGCTTGTCACATCCAAGACCTAGAAAATAAGGTCGAAAAATATGAAATTGAAAAATATCAAGGTCCCATATTACGTTCAAATCACAAGATGTATATCTTTTTTTCTAGGCCTTGAAAAGATAAGACAACAAAATAACTATTTACATAAGGTATACAATAATAATAATGTTTTAATAAGTAATCCTGTCGAAGCCATTCAAGCGTTTAAAAACTTTTATAAAACTGAAGATGCGCCTTATGACGATATGCACGAACAACAGAGGATGTATGCAGTAGTATTAGTAACCGCTTGAGTGACGCCGACAGAGAATCGTGTGAAGGCCCTATCGCATCACAGGAGATATATAAAGCTCTCAAATGTATGAAACAGGGATTTGGCCCAAATTTTATATCGCATATAAATATGATATTTTCCAACCCAAAAGGGAACACACCAAGGTTTTCCTTTAAGTGCATTGTTATATGTTTTAACAGCTCAGCCAATTAATTCCCTACTTAAGCAATCCAACAGTATTCATCGAATTCCTGTACCCAATAGCCCAACACCTTCACTCGTCTACCAACATGCAGATGATTGCACAATCACAGTGACAGATCTTAAGTCAGTAGAAAATGTTCTTAATGTCCTACAGCCATATTGCATTGCTTCAGGTGCCTTATTTAATGAGGAAACGTCAGAATTACTACCCCTAGGTTCAGTAGGTTCAGCTGTAAATATACCCATATCATAACCCATTAATTTAAATGTAGCACAAGGTTGTATTGAAATTTTAGGTGTTTTTATTGAATCAGATATCAAACTATGTAACCAATAAATTGGGACAGAAGAGTCAGGAAAATTAAAAACATCTTAAATTATTATGTGGATTCAGAGAAATCTTTCTCTTGTAGGAAAATCGGTAGTAGTAAATACACTATGTATGACTAAATTATGGTACATACTAGGAGTTCCTAATATTCCTGAATCTACTGTCTCAGAAATTAACAATGCAATTAAGAAATTCCTATGCGGCAATAAGCCTCCAAATATCAGATATTCCAGTATAATTCTTCCCTGTAGACAGAGTGGCCTAAATATACCAGATTTAACTACAAGACAGCATTCTTTGAGAATTATTTGGATATCAAGATTTTAAGACCCTCTTTATTTGAAAATATATTTTATCTTTTTATCTTTCATTGTATTTTAAATGTGGCCTTAGAATTGAAGTTTTTAGTATGAAACCAATCTTTAAACCCAGTTTTTCCCCCCCATTTTATCAAAGTATCCTTTTAACATAAGATTATTTAAACCCTAAAGCACGCTTTGAACCATCTTCTTTTAAAGAATTTATCAGCCAACCTTTATTGTATAACCCATTCATACTGTATAATGATAAACCCTTATGTTTTAATTATTTGATAGAATGTGAGATCACAAAAATATCTGATATAGCATACTGGGTAATACCAGGGTTTCTCCCAGCTCACCATATAGTTGACATGTTCGAAGGCGCAGAGCAAAATATTGATCCTGGTGTCATGAACGATGAAAAATATATTTCCAGCATAGATAGTCAAATAGATGTATTTTTCCTTTTTGGTGACACCAGGATCAATATTATAAATTCATTTTCTAAAATATTTTATGACACCATAAGGAATAACATATCTTTGCCTCCCACCTCAGTTAGCTTTTAGAATGACATTTTTCCAAATATTAATTTTAATTTGGTGTGGCCTAACGTTTTTCATGTATTAAAGAATAATGACTGTATTTTTACAGATTTTAAAATAGATCACAATATTATTTTCACACATCAAAAACTACATAGATAATATAATTATGATAGATAGTCCTATTTGCCAATTATGTGACTCTGATAGTATTGAAGATATTGTAGCACTTCCTGAAGTTTAAATGACTTCACGTTGTGTTTTATAATTCTTTATTAGGTATAGATCTTCTAAAAGTCAGTGAGAGATATCGGAGATTGGTGGCGGCGAATCCTGCTCTGTTCTGGCTCCCGGTCCAGACTAGGCAGGCTCTCTTATACCACGACCTGTACCCTGGATGCCCAACATTCATGCTAATGGCTGGTGTAGCTTTAATGCAAGTTGTCCACTTCAAACATGCATGCACAGTCAGCATTAATCTAGATTAATAATCCACTCTCTCATCACCTTTTCAGTGAAAAACAATAATACAATAAATCAAATAAATCGAATCTAAATTAAGGGACTACATCAGAACCTATAAAGTGTCACTATTTGTCCATAACTTTCTATAGAAACTAATCATATTGTTCTGAACAAGCACACTCCAATAACTCACTATTATATAATAATCATATCCGATGCCACAAACACGAGAGACACAGAATCAAACATCGGTTTCACTCACCAGAATATCCACACGGTGTCCACCAGCTTTAGCAACAGGAGGAAAACGGTCCATATAATCTAATATCTGCTTACACTGGAACCCAGGTACACTGCCAAAAGTTCGATAAATTATTACTGAAACAATTGGAACATGATCAAGTTATTGACGTATTGATCTTACTGGAACAACTGGAACTATATCAATTATTTGACGTATTGATCTAACTGGAACAAGATCAAGTAATTGACGCATTGATCTTACTGGAACAACTATGGCTAATGTTGTAATAACAGCTGATTCGGAAAAAAATGCTGCTTTAGTGGATTTAGTATGATTTTTCTGGAACCAAATTTAAACAGGAGAAGTACCAGATCTAGTTTCTTTTTGTTTTAGTACTCTAGGTATTTCTGGGTACAATCCAATGGATGTTGTTTCTACTTTCTTCGTCGGTTCTTCTGCTGTTGGTTTTCTCAATTTCTTCCCTGACCTCAGACAATTAAGTTTATATTTCTTTAAAACAATAATGCCAATAAAAATAATGCAAACATAGGATAATAGTATAACGCCATTTAGGAAAGATTGAATCAGACAATTCAACTTTCCTGATACTTTGATAGGTTTGAGCCTTAAATTAGTTAGAGTTTTAAAATTATCCAATATGGGTTTCCAATTACGAGAATTAGATGTATTAAAAATAGTTGTTACTTTATCAAAAGAATAATGTTCAAGAGATTTGCTGCTATTCAAATAAAAAGTTGTAAGATTTAAGTAATTACTAGAAGCCGAACAAGTAGCTTTTAAAGAAATCATGCTGATTGGAGGCGTGACTGCAACTATAGAATGATGTAAACTGGGGTTTTGACAAGACACTGACAATTTTAATGATTCAGTAGTGAAACAATCCGTTGGAAAAGACCGTTGGAAAAATATAATCAGCCAATAAAATAAAATAGCTTTTGGAACAGCTGTAATTCGAAAAATTTGCGTAATTGCTTTTTCGTTTTCCATAAACAGCGCATAATGCAGAGTTTACTAAAGTTAATCGGATACACCGGACTCGCAACTTTACAATAAGACATTAAAGGTGTACTGCAAGATTGAGCTTATGCTTCTGTTAATAAAATATATTTTGGTCGAGCGCAATTTATTGCCAATATATCAGATTCTAAATTATATTTACTTATAGCCTCTTCGACTTCTATGGAAACTCTTCCAATATTAATAGATATTACATTGGCATACTGATCGAATGGTTTTAGATCGTGTTTCAAAGTGATCAACCATTTCGAACGAGATGTTGAAATGTGATTTAGTGGTCTAAACATTACATTTTAACTCAACCTTAATGCCTCGGTCGATGCAAAAATTCAGGATCAGGGTAACCCACATTATCTAAATATAAACAGTGAATAATTAGTAAATTCTATGTCACACAAGTTACATACGTTTACCTTAACATAATCCTGAAAAGGGATTAATTTATAATCACAGGTGTAATCACAGCAATTCAGCCAACACCTATCATGTCATCACGAAACGATGACTATTAATGTAATCATTTAACCGGTTTTCATCATAGCAAGAATTCTAGAAGAATTATTGTATTTACAACTTTCAGTCGACGTTTCCTCTTATTGATCTCGATCGGCTCATCATCTTCGTCAGATGACATGTCTTGATCAATATCAGGTTCTTCGATCCTTTCATTTTCCAGAGCTCCTTGATTAGTTTCGGATCTTTCTTTTTCTCGAGTTCTTAAACGCTTAGAGAGTTCCGTCAATGGAATGTCTTCTTCGATGGAAAACTTTCTCTCTCTCTTTTATAGCGCTGAGTTTACATTATCAATAGCTTCGCTATTATCACTCTCCTCACTCTCAGATGGAGTAGCAGCATAATTTGTTTTCCGGAGTGGACGTCAAATGGCGCCTGTAGGTACGTCCCATTCGTCTATGTGAGCAAGACGGAGATGTCTGGTGTGAGTTTTCGTTTCGGATCCATCCTAATTACAAAGGAAACCGGAGAAGTTTGCTTTATGATTCTAAAATAGGGAAGCCACTTCTTATAAAGTTTTCCCCTCTTTGTATGATTCTTCAAATATACGGGCATGCCAATTTCAAACTTTGTGTCCACGGCATTTTTATCCGCATATTTCGACTTTAGCCTTTTTTTAAATTTCTATGAACCATTACAAAGGATTTGTGTTGTTTCTCCAGAGCAATCTTATGATGATCTTCACGCAAGTATTTACGTCTGGGTTTAAATATATTATAAATTGGTAGAACCGGATCCCTTGAATATAACAAAGAGAAAGGCGATTGCTTGGTCGATTCGTTGACACTAAACCTTAAAGCAGCAAGTGCTTGATTTAAATAAACATCCCATCCCAAGGTCATCATTAATCTTTTTTGCTAGAATGTCATGAAGTTTACGATGGGATAGCTAAACTTTTGCGTTGGCTGGAGCATTATAGAAATATGTTAGTACATAATAAATATTCATTTCGTTCAAAGTTTCTTTCATCATCTTGTTAACGTATTCAGTGCCATTATCGGTAACTATTTCCAAAGGACAACCAAACCTTGGAAATATTTCGTCCAAAAAAGGTGAACTACATTTTGTGCTGTTTTATCGGGACAGGAAAACTTTCTACCCAACCACTGTACCAGTCAATAAACGAGATGATGTATCTATGTTGTAAATATTAAAGGAGCCCAGGCTTTATTTGTTTCGGACAATCATCCGACAGCCTCAAACACATGAAATCTTTTGGTTAGCTAATCAGAAATAGTCTACGGAGCTTACCTTTGAAATTTGAGCCTTCAAATCCATGTCTATCCATAATTATCCGTGTTTGAAAAATCATAATGACTTAAGAAATTACGAACGTCTCGCCATATTGGAAAACGGTTATCCTTCCCGTCGTGCAATAGCGGTCATCTATATAAACAGACTACAACGCATTTTTCAATTGTAGACTTTGTCAACAGGACACACAATTTTCAGACTGACTGGAGACCAGCCGCGTACAGCACGGAAAAAAATGAAAAGCGAAATTTTTATGTTTGAGGCATATTTCAAGGTATATTGTGATTTTCTCAGAGCTTGAATATTTCTGAGGACTGATTAAATGTAACAAAGGCCCAAAACGACCCCTAAAAATCAAGCCTGGGCCCCTTTAACCTCGACGAGGTTGATATAAGAAATAACACGAGGCCACAGGCCGAGAGTTATTCTAATATTTAACCACAGGGCAAGAGGGTAATGTTTTATAATAATAATAAATAATAATAATAATACTTTATTTATATAGCGCAAATATCCACAGTTAACAAAAGTAAAACAAGTGATCAATTGCGCTTGACACAAACAAATTTAAAAATTGAAAATTCATAATAAAACATAAAATGTTGCACAATAATACCATAAAAAGATCAGTTAAAAGCTCGTTTAAAAAGGTGAGTTTTAAGAATCTGTTTAAAAGAATCTAGTTTAAAACATTTTCTTATAGGTAATGGTAGTGAATTCCATAAGGCTGGGGCTTTTACTTCGAAAGACCTATCACCAGTTCTGACACTGAAACCACGGCCACCCTTTCTTTTGCACTCAAATAGTTTCTGAGAACGGAGGGATTTACCTGGAACATGCCACTCAATAAGTGAAGACAAATATGACGGTGCTAGATTGTGTAGCGCTTTAAATGTCAGTAACAAAATTTTATATTCAATCCGATACTTTATCGGCAACCAATGTAAGTCATATAGAACAGGAGTGATATGATTCGACAAATTAGTTCTTGTAACAATGCGCGCAGCCGTGTTTTGCAAAAGCTGCAGACGATTTATTTGACATCCACTTATACCAGAGTACAATGAATTACAATAATCAACTCGAGAGGTAACAAGAGAGTGGACAAGTTGTTCTGTAGCAGACTTAGTGAGATATCTGCGGATTAATCCAACTCTGCGAAGGTGAAAACGCACCGAGCGGCACACAGCAGATATATTGGCCTTCATGGAGAGAGCACTGTCCAAAATCACACCGAGACTCTTGGCCTCAAAATGAACTGGGATCTCCGAGCCACCAACACACACATTGACATAGTCGGTGAGCTCCCTGGTAGGTCGACCGGAGAAGCGCATGAATTCTGTCTTGTTATCGTTGAGGCAAAGAAAATTGTGGGCCATCCAGGCACGAACCTCAGCGATACAGGACTCAAGGCGAGCCATTTTCTCCGGACCATCTTCAGAACTAAAAGATAAATATAGTTGGGTGTCGTCCGCATACAAATGATATTGAACGTTATTACGATTCATTATATCTCCTAGTGGTGTGGTATAGATGCTGAACAAAATCGGTCCTAAGACGGAACCCTGCGGGACACCAGTCTTTAATGGAGAGCCAGATGAGACACTGTCACCTATTACAACATGTTGCACCCTGTCAGTCAGATAAGATCTAAACCAATCAAGGGCAAGGCCAGTAACATTGAAACGGGAATGCAGGCGTTCTATAAGTATTTCATGATTTACCGTGTCAAAGGCGGCTGATAAATCAAGCAATACCAAGAAAACGTCCTGTTTGCTGTTCAATGACAACAAAATATCATTACAAACTCTTAATAATGCTGTTTCCGTACTGTGACCTGATCTGTAAGCAGACTGAAATGGATCAGCCAGGATATATTTTGTAACAAATTCAGTGAATTGCGAAGTCACTAAACGTTCTTGAATTTTTGAGAGAAATGTCAAGTTAGAAACCGGTCGATAATTCTTTAGTATTTCGGGATCGAGTGACGGTTTCTTCAGAAGCGGTTTAACGGCTGCAATCTTGAATACATTAGGAACTTTACCAGTAGCAAAGGAATTGTTGAAGATATCTACTATTACAGGTAACATGCTAGAGAAAACTTCCGGTTTTAAAAGAAAGCTTGTCGGAATTGGATCAAAACGACATGTAGTTGGTGGGGTATCAGCGGATTGAACACTATTAAATAATGATAATTCAGGACAGTTTCCAAATAAAGGCATAAACATATCGACATCGCATTTAAACTAGCAATATTTTAATCATCCCTATATTCTACATGGGCTCTTCCATATCACCCCTTCTTTGTTTTGTAGTTATTTACTCATTGAATACTATTATGTACATGTAGACCGAATCATTTAGTCTCTCACTGCCTTCAGCAGAGAGACAGAAGACCAAAGTATGAAAATATCGTGAAATAGCGCAACCAATTCAGTTGCGTTGATAAAATAGCCGCCTGATGAACATTTATAGAATTTGCACACAAGTTCATAATGTCATTTTGTTGAAAGGTACATATTATCCCACAATTATCTTTTACTTTACAAAATTTACTGTTTTCAAAGGTCTAAAGGAAGTATTAAAAACTTCTCAACAGGCTTGGTCGTCTGTATCTAAAATACGTAGTATTATTTAGAGTCAACATGTCGGTCTAATGCACATGTTTTTAACAACACATGACAGTTACATAAACATGAACATGCAGTCAACAACAAATGACTCGGATGAAGCGTTATTTATTGCAAGTCAAATAATGGAAAGTACTTTACCAACTAATTCAGACAGAAAGTGGAATTTTGGGATTCTATTCTGGAAACCAATATTGATAATAACATGGACATTTATTCGGATATATCGGATGCAGAACACGTGATCATGATGAACGTTTCAAATTATCCAAGTATGAAGACATTTTGGATGCCCAGTCATCAGTTTCAAAAATACACTGAGATGGAATAAATGGATAAATGGTTTGATAGACACTTTCAAAACGTGGGCAATATGGCGGAATTACCAACGCAAAGAAGGAGATAGGAAAATATTTAAAACTTTCTCAAGAATAATGAATATTGTTCACATTTATACTATTTTCACAGTTTTGTATTAAAATAAAAAATAAATACCAATAAATATATCATACATGTTGTAATAAATTTAGATGTTGCTGAGAATAAAATATTATAAAATTAACTGTTGTCTGAACAAGTAAGAATAACATCCCTTCCCCTTTCTTCCGTGCTTTTTCAATTTCAACCATGTCGCTCATCAAATTTCTTTCCTCTGAAGAAATATTCCACACCGTGATATTAAATTGTCTGTATAATGAACTCACCGTGTCAACACCCATGTGACCTGCCTTGTCATGATAGGAGGTTATCAATACACTGACTAAATGTTCTGGAATGTACAAACGTGTTATGGGTTCACCATTAGGGTCAGATATCAAATAAACCAGGTTCTCTATTACTAAAAATTGATTGGGTATTTGAGCTTAACATTTCCCTTGTTTTAGGTTGTGGAGTATATTGATAATGTTTTGATCTTTAGATTGTTCAACAACCATATTATATTCGTTCAATTTTAAATGCTGGATTTTGCTCGTATCATCAATAATTGGCGCTTGGCACTTAACGTAATCTCTAGGATTCAGCTTATTTGAGTTTATAACATTCACTTTGAAGCTGTTGTCTCTTATACCAGGTTCCAATTCTTCACTTGCAGAACCACATAAATTATCATGTGAGGCTTTATCGGGCAATCTTGACAGCATATCACGCAAGAATTAAATTCGCCTTTAATATATTCAACTTTACAGTTGTAAGATGAAATATTCAAAACCCACATTTGAACCTTCTTATTTTCCATTGGTGGAGAGGTTTGTGGTCTGTTCTTATAATGGAATTAGAACCATGCAAATAAAATACAATTTTTGAAAGCTATAGTTAATAGCAAATGCCCCCTTCTCTAATACCGACCATTTCTGAGCTGACTTGGACAATTTATGCGAAAGAAAATAAACAGGTACTTCTTGTTCATTTTGAACTTGAACTAAACATGCCCCTTTACAAGTGTCACTAGCATCTGTATACAGAATATAGGGTAAATCAGCGTCAGGATAACTTAATAATGGAACAATAGTAAGGCTATCTTTCAAATATTCAAAGCACTTTGACATTTACAGTCCACTTAAACCTTGAGTACTTTTTTAGTTAAATCGATTATTGGCTCAGCAATTTGGAAGAAACCTTCTATAAAAGGAAATTAAACCTAAGAATGAGCGTGTTTCTCTGACCATTGTAGGAGGGGACATTTGTCTTATTGCCTTGACCTTATTTTCGTCTGGTTAAATGCCTTCAGGTGTTATTCTAAATCCAGATATGAGGTTTTATTCTGTAGGAAGGAACATTTACTGATTTTGAGTTTTAAATCATGGGATCTTAGTCGATCGAATACTATTTGTAGATGTTTCATATGTTCTTGGGGAGAATTTGAGAAGATTAAGATGTCATCTAATACAGTGAAATGTTCCAACCTTTTTAAGAAAATATTCATAAGGCTTTGAAACACAGAAGGGCTGTTATTTAGGCCAAATGCCATGACATTATGTTTATCATTTTCAGCAATGGGTATATTCCAAAACCCCGATCTAAGGTCAAGTGTAGAAAAGACATTTCCCTTCCCTAATAACGCCAATAAATCATCAATACGAGGTGAAGGATAGGAATAGTATGACTGTTTTTTGATAACAGCATTCAATTTCCTAAAATCCACACAGAATCTCTTAGATTATGTTATGGTTCCATCTGAATTCTTGGTTCTTTTTTCAACTATCACCGCAGGAAAATTCCAATTTAATGAACTAGGTCTTATAATTCCTGCCTTTAACATATCATCGACAGCTTTGTCTATAACTTCCCTTTTTTCCAACGAACCCCTATAAGGTTTTAACCTTATGATTGGATGATCCCCCGTGTCTATGGCCATCTCGACTGTTTTAATCCTTCCAAGATCAAGATCGTTTGAAGCCATTCGATCTAGATTTTTCCTCAAGAAGGCTTAATCTGCTTCTCGATATATATCAGGTACGGTAATGTTTTTTATCTGATCTTTTTTACCAGACTCACCGGAAACTTGACAATTTTGCACTGATCTTACTTGAGAGTTGTCTAAATTAGACAGCGAGACTAACACGGTAACCCTTTTAATACGGTAGGTCTTATTTGTCTCATTAGTCAAATTTTGATAACAGAGTTACCAATCATCAAACCAGGTTCTTCCGAAAAGAAACCTTTCCCGAATGTAGATACCTGCAACATTGCAGTGGTATCCCTTGGTAGTGTAATCTAGTAATTAGATGTAATTGAATAATTCCCTAGAACACAATACCACATTGTCCAGTGATACTAATGGTCACTCTATCTAACCTGCCACATCGATCAGCCTAAAGCAATATGATTAGTTTCTATTGTACAGCCTATCCTCTTTTGCTGATTACGCAACTTGGACACAATGGCCATTTATCAATGGTTCAAGCCAACAAAAGCCCTATATCTTCTGAGTGTTGGTAAGGGATTATAGCTTTTTGATTGATGTAAAGGGGGGACGGTTGGACACGTCTTTTGTCGGTGTTGACAAAGGAGGGCTGGGTATAAAGTAGGCTAGGAAATGAACATTCAGGGAGCGACCGAGGAAGAAGACAGACGAGCCAGTAGTCGGTTATACCTCCAGTATTAGTGAACCTTTATAGTATAGGTTCCAAAGGAAATACTCCAATAACTGTTGTGTTCTAGGGAATCGGATTTACCTTGTTTTGTATATACTTTTATCCAGTGTTTATATATTGCTACAACCTATATTAAAGTGAATATTGTGGAAGTGTTTAGTCTATATCCCTACGACATAAGATAAAGGCGGAGAGCATCGGGAAAGGATCTCTCCTAGCTTACAAGAACTCAGAAACCCCATTACAATTTGAGCCCTGACGCAGTCGTTCCTGCTAAATCTACAGAGGTCGTCACAAAACACAACAATAAGTCCTACCACAACAAAAGAAGACGGAAACAGTAATATACACGGAAGTCATCAAGAAGTCCAACAACAACGAATTTGGTAGCAGGAGAAGAAAACAGTTATATCCACTGAAGTCATCGAGAAGTCAAACAATAACATACTTGACAAAAGAAGCGAAAAGCAGTTACCAACGCCACCACAGAACCACCTCAAGATAGCAACGCCAAAATACAGAAACCAAGGAAGCTACAATTCGGACAGTTCGGTGAGTGTATTCACATTTTGTTAGATTATATGGTTTGCCAACAATAACAAAACCACATCGTTTATACACAAACTGTTGCTAAGTAAGATAACATTTTTTTTACTATGTGTTTAATTCTGTTTGTTGTATAGTATCTATAAATTGCCCCCTAACCCTTTAATTAAGTTCACAAAATAGGTTTATTATTTCCATTTTTTCTCATTCCATTAGTAACCTTCGTTTTGACCCCTAATATTTACAACGTTTCATATTTAAATCTGTATTGGAAATTATGGACCCCGAGGTAGCTTTAAGAGTTTTGTCTGACAATTTCAATCAATTGCAACTTGAGTTACGAGCACAAGGTCTCCCCCAACAAATTCGTAGTTTTTCTGGCGAGGGTGGAAAGCGTTTCTCAGACTGGATACGGGATGTCGAAAAAGCAGGAGTTTTAGTCAGTGCTAATGATTCTAGGCTGATCAGTTTAGCTCTTCAGACCTGCACTGGCGTAGCTGGAAATTTCGCATTACGATACATTAAGAGCAATCCTGACGCGACTTGGCGTGCTTTAAAAGATATTCTGGTTGCACGTTTCAGTGACACGTCTTGCCAACAGTTTGCATTACAGAAACTTCGCCGTTGTAAGCAAACGTGTAGTGAGTCGGTCCTAGCATTTGGCGATAAAATTATGACATTGGCAGAGGACGCCTATCGCCCCGGTGAGTTGGTCAACCCATTTGTACAATCCCACTTAGTGGACATCTTTATGGACGGTTTAGTCGAAGATCATGTCGCTAAGAAATTAATTCGCAACAAGCCCAATACCTCCGACGAGGCTATGCGCATCGCCGCCTTGGAGCAACAAGTTACAAGAACTTTTGAAATACGCAGATCAAGGGACGAAACCCCTATGGAAGTGGATTCAGTCACCCAGGTCACTAATCCTATGCAACACTTATCTAACAAGTTGGATGAAATATTAATGTTAACAAAATCTTCAACTTCTGACCATTCGTCCAATCAGGCACGCCCTCGTTCTTCAAATTTTGAGTATTCAACCAATCAGTATAATCTAAAAAAAAAACTAAAAGATTGGAAACACTTATTGTAAACTTAAGATAATTGACAATTATATCTATGCACTTAATGATTCTGGCGCGGAGGGATCAGCTTTGGATTTTAGCGTCTTTCAACAACTTTCAAAATCTTCAATTCTAATTTTATTACTGATCCATCTAAGTTACCAAGAATGGTAGGTGTAACTGGTACGGCTCTTGAAGTGAAAGGTCGTTGTTCTCTTCGTTTCAAATACGGAAAAACTTCTGTCCAATTTGATTTTCACATGATTTCTAGCCTAGGTAAAGACATGATTTTAGGAAATGATTTCTTCCAGACGTTTGGTATCATCTTAGATTTTAATTCCCATACATTACGATTTGGATCTGAAATTATTCCATTGTATTCAAAGACACCTCATGGTCCTTTTACCAAAGTTCAACTAACACATGCTCGTACCTCTACTCATATTTCGCCGTGTTCAGTTAACGTGGTAGAAATTAAGATTCCCCCTCACATGAAAAACAAATGTGTTCTCATCTCACCTTTAGATAATTGTAAATTTTTTCATGATCAACCAGGACTACTTATGACAAGTAGTATTCATCAGCCTACATCAACTAGTATTTATGTTAACGTTATTAATGAAACAGGTTCTTCATTTCGGATTAAACATAGAGGGGTGTTAGCGGTGGCTGAAGTTATATCGCCAGAAGCTACACATACCGATCAAACTTTTCAATTGTGTTCCGTTCAACACACACCTGCAAACAATGCATTTTCTTCAGTGTTTGATCTCAAATCATTAGGTCATATCGAACCCGGGCAGCGGTATCGACTTCTTGCATTGTTGAAACAACATAGTAATATCTTCGCCGTTGATGATCTATCCTTAGGCAAAACAGACGTTGTTAAAGCTACCTTAGATACAGGAGTTAATCCCCCAGTTTGCTTAAAGCCTTATCGATTACCTCTATCCAAAAAAAGTTTGGTAGATTGTCAAATTAATGACATGTTATCAGCTGGTGTTATTAGACCTAGCACTAGTCAGTATTCGTCGCCGATAGTTCTTATTCCAAAGCCGGATAAAACTTATCGATTCTGCATTGATTATCGGAAATTGAATAACCAACTCACCAAAAATTCCTACCCACTTCCAAACATGGACGATTTAATCTCTTCATTGGGTGACTCCAAATATTTTACATGTCTTGATTTAAAGAGTGGATACTGGCAGTATTTGATAAAGATTCCAAGCATAAGACTGCATTTACATGCTATAAAGGTCTTTATGAATTTAACCGACTTCCCTTTTGTCTAGCATCGGCTCCAGGAATCTTTCAGAGTACAATGGATAAAGTGATGAACGGCATTCTCACAAAGTTCGTCAAGGTTTTTATTGATGACATAATTATCCATTCCCATACATTTGAAGAACATCTGCAGCATATAGCTGAAGTCTTTAATCGTCTTCAAAAAGCCGGACTAAAGCTGAAACCATCGAAATGTACCTTCCTTAAGCCGGAAGTCAAATACTTAGGTCATATCATTTCCAAAAATGGCAATCCAGAAAAAGTAAGTGCCATTCAAGACATGTTACCTCCGAAAAACGTGAAGCAAATACGCTCCTTCATAGGGATGGCTTCTTACTATCGCAAATTCATCCCAAATTTTTCAGAAATAGCCCACCCACTTATTGCTCTTACAAAAAAGAACGCTCATTTTGAATGGAATGCAATAACTGAGACAGCATTCAAATTTCTTAAGGAATCTCTTATGTCGGCACCCATTTTAGCATATCCCGACTCGTCAAAACCGTATAATCTTTATACTGATGCATCGCAATACGCAGTTGGTAGTGTTTTGACTCAAGTTTTCCCTGAGGGCGAACGAGTAATTCAGTATGTCTCACACCAGTTAAATTCAGCTCAATTAAATTATCCAACGATAGAACGTGAAGGACTAGCTATTATTTATTGCCTCAATAAACTACGTCATTATTTAGTTGGCGCTGAGTTCACAATTTTCACGGATCATAAACCCCTCAAGTCCTTGTTTACAGCTGAAAATAAAAATCCTCGCATTCAGCGTTGGAGTATCATGTTGGAAGAAATGCAATGTACCTTTCATTACACTCCCGGTTAAAAAAACTGCCAGGCAGACTTCTTATCTCGGATTCGAACCAGAGGCCATGTAGACTTGGATGAAAAGGAACTGATGGTTATCGATACCGACGACCCTTTGCATGACGCATTACCGTCTGATTTTGCTTCAGAGGACGCACAGTATGACTCGGAGGACGAGCACGAGTCGCAATTAGCTCGATTAAACCTGACATTTCCACGTAAAATCCAACGTGCAGATCCAGAGATTACCAAATTAAGACAAGCGTTAGAATTGAATAACAATGAGAAAGGTACCGAAAACTATGTTCTCTTATCGGGTGTTGTCTACCACATCTCAAAAATGGTCCAAAACGATAAGACACAGCGTTTACAGTTAGTCATCCCATCGTCATTCCAAACAGTTATTCTGAAAGATTTTCATGATTCCCCTTTTGGAATAATCGATAAGTTATATGACAAAATTCGAACACGTTATTTCTGGAAAAACATGTATAAAGATGTGGTTAATTATGTCCAAAATTGCGTACTATGCAATACACGAAAATTAAGGAAGCAGCGTGCAGAAGTGCAAGACATGCCACAGCCAGAATATCCTTTTGAAATCATCGGAATCGTTCATCAAAGAATGTTCATAAAGATAATCTTCGTTTAGCCAATTCAAATGTTGAATGGGATCAAGAGAGAGTTAATCGTACACACATTCTGGATAAGGTTCTTCATCCTGAGTTAGACATCTCTATCAGACGTCAACCTTTCCGTTCTGCAAAAGGAGTATCCAGTAAGCAACAGGTTTTTCAACAAAAGTCAGACTCTGATTCGGACGATGACAATATCCCACTGGCACAGTTACGATCTAGCGAAGCAAATCATTCTAATGCCAACATTGATTTCTCCAACCAGTCGCACTCCCATACTGGCATTGAGGTTGAATATTCTGACGAAGAGGAATTTTATATCTAATCTATTTTGCTCACTGCGTGTTCAAATTAGTTGTTCCCTTGAGGACAGGTGTTTAAAAACCTTACCAACTTATCTTGGTGATAGTTGGGTGTCTTTCATAACGTACGTTAGAAAGGAAAATAGGATAATTAATCCTTTATGGTATCGGATTAATTGCAAACCTGGTGTACCTTATCGTAAGGCCACCTTGAATTTTAAAAGCCTACGTACAATGTGGTATTGAATAGTGTTCTTAGTTAGCATTGCATCGATAGTTCTCCCTTCCAGTCAGAGGATTCAGTTTCTACCCTAGTATTGATTTTTGCCTTGAACTATATTTTCAGGCATGGAATTGTCTTTTAAAGTTTGGTGGATCCTAGTGTTTTTCGCCTCAAGTCATGGTAGTACGACAAATAACGTACAAATTGTATTTCAAAACCGCTTTTACGCCTCTTACATTACTTGGGTACTTAATTTCCATTTTGATTTAGCTCCTTTTGACACGCAAATTATGGCACTGCAAAATTCAATTGATGTTTTTAAAAAATCTATTTTTGTTTAGACGACACCAAATGTACATAATCAGAAACTACTTCGGTTTACAACCTTAAATGAAAACTTGCAAAAGGTATTGTCCACTGAATATGATCAGCTTCACACACATTTCAATAAACTAAGGAATGCTTTTAAGAATTTCAAATTTCAAGTCACTAGCACCCAAAAACCAAATCGTTCCAAACGAAGTTTACTTCCATTGGGTGGAATTATGTCATTTTTATTTGGAACAGCTTCTGAAGACACAGTTGACAAAATAAAATCCGAAGTAAACTCTCTAAGGAATTCGCAAAAGCAAGTTATACACGTTTTGGAACATGGATTGACACTGTTAAACACTACCGTTCGAAATGTCGAAATGAATAGAAAATCCATAAATCTGTTGATAAATTCAACAAATTCGTTGTCAAAATGGATCACTAAGATGTATCAAAAATCATGGACGGGTTAGAACCCCAAATTCAATTCATTCAAATCAATCAGCAATTGTCAGGTGTGTTTCATTTATTATACTCCACATTTCATACGCTTCAACGGACTATAACTTTATTCCATAGTCAAGTTATGGAAGCGATTCAAGGTCATTTAACAAGTGCGTTACTTTCAGATACACAATTATTTTCGGCATTGGCAGAAGTTCAGCAGCAACTTCCAGCAACCTTGGAACTTCCCATACCTTTAGTCAAGTCTGACTTACGAAAATATTACGAAATTTTACGCGTCACTTTGATTCCGGATGTTACTTCTTTTCACATTATGTTTATATTACCTTTAATTCAAAAATCGTCTATTTTTGAGTTGTACAAAATTGTGCATGTTCCGGCATATATAAATCAAAACATTACGTTATCATATCAGTTATCTCATGATTTTCTAGCCATTTCTCCGGATAGGAATGTCTATATGTTGTTAAATGATCATGAAGTTACTCAGTCCAATTTTTCCTTTTGTGCTATGTCTCAACCGATCATGTCAGCAAATTTTGCTCCATCATGTCTTTCCTCCTTATTTTTGCATATTCAAAGTCTAATTAAGACAACTTGTGAATTCTCAATCGTAGGACTACCGCATTCCCCTATTGTAAAAAGTCTAACCAAACGGAGTTGGTAAATATTTAGTCCTACTAGATTGACAGTAGATTTGGTGTGTTTTGACCATAACAAAAATTTGTTACACAATTTGGAAATTAGTTTAGGTGTTAATATAATAACTATGCCTGTTGGTTGTTCTGGGCATACCCCAGCTTTTACTCTTCCCCATTATATTCAGGAAGAGAGTAAATATTATATTCGGCAACAAAGTCAAAATCTTTATAATATCACTCAATTTTTATATAATATCAGTACTATTAATCAAAATAGCTCCCATTCAATTCCTATGGCTTCATCCCTTTCTATTTTACCGAAGATACGATCACATTAAGAAGCTCCTGGGTGATATTGAACATATAAAATTTTCCAATCCAATGCTAAAAAAACCCTTTTATGGTAAAAGCACATTGGCTATATTATTTTTTTATGGCATTAATTTTTTTAATTATTGTTTGTATTATATTTTATTTGGTGTATAAACGATGTGGAAAATGTCGCTTGACAAGCCATATCAAGTCTAGCAAAATGAATATCGCTCGAGTAGTCTATAGTCCAGACACTAAATATTCTGATATCAAGCCCGTCGCCAAGCAACGTCAGAAAATCCAAGCTCCCACACCCACTGCTCCTCAATTACCACCACGTCCATATACGTAGAAGTAGATGATGATGAGCAGCCCCCAACCCTATTCACACGGACAATTGATCTTATTTCTTGTTTCTTTATTGGACGCATAGTTTCTTCATATTTTATTATATTTTTTTTTTTTACTTAGTTGATTTTTTTTATGTATATTATTTCAAATTTTGTTTCGTTCAATTTTGTTTTTATAATTGTATATATAGTTCTTTTCAGAAAATTTAAGCTTAACGCTTAAATTTTCACTATACATCACTCTACACTACAACTATACATCACTCTACACTACTATAAATTGCTCTACACTACTACCCATCACTTTACACTACTATACATCTACACTACATTAGTATACATTGCCCTACACTATTACACTACTACCCATCACTTTACACTACTATACATCTACACTACACTACTATACAAAGCTCTACACTACTATGCATCACTCTACACTACTATACATCACTCTACACTACCATTGCTCTACATTACTACCCATCACTCTACACTCCTATCCATCACTCTACACTCCTATACCACACTCTACACTACTTTACATCCTTCTTAAATACTATACATCTACACTACACTACTATACATTGCTCTACACTACTACCCATCACTCTACACTCACTATTGCTCAACGCAATACACCGTTACACCGTTCTACACTACTATACATCACTCTACACTCACTATTGCTCAACGCAATACACCGTTACACCGTTCTACACTACTATACATCACTCTACAATAATATACATTGCTCTACACTACTACCCACCAGTTTACACTACTATACATCTACACTACACTAGTATACATTGCCCTACACTACTACCCATCACTTTACACTACTATACATCTACACTACACTACTATACATAGCTCTACACTACTATGCATCACTCTACACTACTATACATCACTCTACACTACCATTGCTCTACACTACTACCCATCACTCTACACTCCTATCCATCACTCTACACTCCTATACCCCACTCTACACTACTTTACATCCTTCTAAAATACTATACATCTACACTAAACTACTATACATTGCTCTACACTACTACCTATCACTCTACACTCACTATTGCTCAACGCTGATATACACCGTTCTACACAACTATACATAGCTCTACACTACTATACATCTACACTACTATATATTGCTCAACTCTAATATACACCGTTCTACACTACTATACATCACTCTACACTTTACACTATTATACATCACTCTACAGGGGAATGTTGCCAGAAGGATCTTAATTTAGGATAGTCATGGTTGCTGTGAAGTTGATTCTATTGTAAGGCAACATGGATTACACCACTCGTCACCACTTTACATATATGTACCATTCCACATTCCATTACACTAATATATATATTATGTACTATACATCACTTTGTAAAATCTCTGTGGTATAAAAAAGCAGAAAATGATAGTTGCATATTCAAAAAATAAGAACTTTAATGACAATCTTGTTGCAAACTAAAAACAATCTGCACTTAACAGGTTCTATACATTTCGCCCAATGGGCGGGATATTATTTTTTTCTAATTTCAGATCAAAACAGAAGAAAATTAACCAATATCCAGACCTTTTAGTTTTATTCCAATTTCTCAATAAAGTATTTGTTCCTTCCTAGTCCTGAACATTTGGGAGAATTAAAGCATTATTATACTTAACACAGTCCTCTTACACACCACACTTCAAATTATTAAACAGTTTAGGTTAGTGTATTATGGCCAGGGGCTTAAGCTGCCTTGGACTTTTAGCCCTCTCCTCAGCTAAACGACAAGAGGATGGCATCTCAATTCGCGAAAACTCACAGAAATGCGTGAAAATTTATATAAATTACTATAGCATTAATTCCAATATCAACAATCACATCTTTATTCGATAAAATGAGGTATGATTAAGACTCACACACTAAAGGTTTAATTCGAGGGCCATGCAAACTCGACATGCTCAGAGGGAGCAACTATAGCTTTCATTTGATGATCGTTGACAGTCAACAATATGAAAAAAATATTTTGAAGGACGGTCGGCTTTATTAAGATTTAAGGGCAATTGCCCCAGGCGTTCGAGGGCGTGGGGCATCTGTACCTATGCCCCCCCTGTGCCGTTTATATTAGAGTGATTTATAGTAGTGTAGAATGTTGTAAAGTAGTACAGAGAGGTGGGGCGTAAATGTATAACGCTCGAGATACTTTTTTGAGCGATCGAGATACTTCGTTGAGCGCTTAAAATACTGCTCCGTGAACTGTAAATAATCGACGTGGCTGTAAAGTTCAATATTTATTTACTCTAGCTCACATGGTTATCGATTGATGAGACGAGTATCCATTGACTTTTGGAACAATACCGAAGGGCGTGTCTGTCTTTATGGCGTAAAGAGATAATAACATAATTCAAAGAAAAATTTAGAGTGATGTATAGGAGTGTAGAGTGATGCATAGTAGTGTAGAGCGATGCATTGTAGTGTAGAGTAATGTATAGTAGTGAAGAGCTATGTGTAATAGTGTAGAGCTATGTATAGTAGTGTAGAGCTCTGTATAGTAATGTGGTGTAGAGCTATATATAGTAATGTGGTGTAGAGCTATGTATAGTAGTATTGTATTGAGCAATGTATAGTAGTGTGGAGCAATGTATAGTAGTGTATAGTAGTGTAGAGTGATGTATAGTAGTGTAGAGTGATGTATAGTGGTGTAGAGCGATGCATAGTAGTGTAGAGTGATGCATAGTAGTGTAGAGCAATGTATAGTAGTGTGGAGCTAGGTATAGTAGTGTAGAGCCATGCATGGTAGTGTAGAGCAATGTATAGTAGTGTAGAGCAATGTATAGTAGTGTAGTACAGATGTATAGTAGTGTAGATTTCGGGGAAGGGAGGGATTGAATCTCCCTGATGTACAGGCCTAGGGTGGAGCAAATATTTCATTTAGAAATAGGGATCTGGATCTGTTGGATGATTTTCTTATCTTCTTTTCTGAGATTAGAAAAAAATAACCCGCTCAATGGGCGAGAAGTATAGTACCTGTTAAGTACAGATTGTTTTTAGTTTCCTATGAACAAGGTTGTCATTCAAGTTCTGATTTTTTGAATATGCCACTATCATTTTCTGTGTATAGACATGAGGAAATTTCTCTTGAAGACTCTTATAATGGGCTTGAACTATCTTGCTTGCTTTATTACTGGTTGTATTGAAGGGAACTACGAAGGGTGCTATGCCTACACTGTGGTTAATATTAAGTCCTATGGGTCTTACTGTATTTAATGTCCCAATCAAATGGGCTTCTCTAGATTAACGGAATTTGGTAGTTTCATCTTCGGGCAAGTCGATTTCTATGCGCTCAATTGGGGTTAGGGTGAGATCGTCAAGTGAATGGTCGTCAAGATTGAAATGAGTGTAGAGTGATGGGTAGTAATGTAGAGCAATGGTAGTGTAGAGTGATGTATAGTAATGTAGAGTGATGCATATTAGTGTAGAGCTATGTATAGTAGTGTAGTTTAGATTATAGTAGTGTAATTTGGATTATAGTAGTGTAGAGTGATGTATAGTTGTAAAGCGATTATTTAATTCCGAGAAATGTATGTCGAAAATAACTGATTTTGATTTAATTCCGAGAAAGGTATATCAAAAATAACTGATTTTAATTTCATTCCGAGAAAAGAATGTCAAAAATAAATGAAGATCACCAAAGGTCAAGGTCACGCGCGATAAGCCTAAGAAGCATTGGCTCACACGAATTTTAGCAATCGACTACAGGTGCAATAAACATCAAAATTACACAAATCGGATGATAACCTGATCATTTACTTCCGGAATGAATTTTCTCATACTGCAAAAAGAATTTTTCAAATATCTGTAAAATTTCGGAAGTTGAAATTTCATGTTTACACGCAAATAACGTCATAACCGGTGTGACAGTTTGAGATGTCCAATAGTTTGAAATGTCCAATGGCACATGCGCACTAGTCGCAGACATTTCAAACTGTGACCGACACAGTTTGAGATGTCCGGGCGTGTCCATTTTGAAAAGATATGTTATTTTAAACAAATAAGCATAAACAATTTATAGTAGGTCCAGGCCTAGTCCGAGTTGTCTTTGGTCCAAGTTGTCATGATTACGATTTGGTATTGTATAACGGCCGAGGTTACAAAATAAAAACAAACCGTTTGTTTGAAGTCAAGCGTCGACATGAATAATGGCGTCTTTGTAAGTTGTCAAAATTGTAGAAGATTTGAAAGCTTTTTGCTACTAAAAGGGATTTAGATGACTAACACCTACCAGCGGTGCCATCTTCTAAAAATGATTGGTAGAAGCGATTTTGGGTGAAGACAAGACTAGAGAACATGACTTAACACTCAGCCAGTGTCGGTAGTAGGCGTAGGCCTACACGGGGAACTAGCCCTAATAGTAGTAGACTTTAAGAAAGAAGAAGACATGATGTCCCTTACAACTCAAGGCATGGGTCGTGATTCAAAAACTGGTGAAACAGTCAATATATTGTACCTTTTTTTGCTGGGTAAATATTTACTATTTGACCTAGGCAAACTTTATAACTTGTGTTCAAAAGACCTAGCGAAGAACAGAAGAAGGACTGTTTCAGTTCCATTTCCAGTCTAGCCCAAATAGGTATGGCTCACAAAATAACACAAACAAACATAGGCCTAGTTCACAACGATTTTGTATCTCTATCATTTGTGAAAGGGTTTGTAATTTCAAGAAAATCTTTCATTTAGGCAATTTTGAAATCTTCAAGATTGTGTATAGGCCTAACTGTTAGCCTATAATATTCAGTATAGGCCTTAACTAGCCAAACATTAATAACATTAATTAAAATACTTTCTATTGTTCCAATCCAAATCTCATATCCATCGAATTTTAATGTGATTTGAATAATAAAATATTACAAATTGATTCATTGTTGTATGAGTATAGCTTAAAATATTTATTTTATTGGAGACAAGTATTTGTGAAGAAGTACAAACTTTGCAATTGGAATGAAACTGTAAAACGACTATAACCTACATTAGTGAAAGATGTGAAATTTCTTGGTTTGGAAAATTAAAAAAAGGCAGTGCCTTAGGTATCAGTGAATGTAATCTGTTAACATTTAAAGACCGTTATTGTGCTTTATCAACAGACTGCCCAGATGCTGTGGTGTTCCAAAGTTTAAAAATATCCTATTGTCATTTGATAATTATAGCCCTGTTTACATTACTTCTTAAAAAAGCGCTCCGTTCTCGGTCTAGACCAGGCGCCGATAGAATTAGGCATTCGTCCCCGTTTACACTGTTCCGAGAACAGATCAGATTTATAGTGAAAACGGTTGGCGTTCCGAGAACGCTAATTTTGAACTCTTCAATTGTATAAGAGCAGAAAAGGTCGTTTATGTAACCCGGATGAAAAATAAATATGGTGGAAGATCTACTTCAATATTTTCCTATTTTTTGGCTTTTTCTCAAACACTTGAGTAACTTACGCCGAAAATCAAGAGCTAATTTAAGATATTCCCTCTTGTTCACAAGTGGATCTTGATCTTGTAGAAACCGAAGAGCTGACATCAGCGACAAATATCAGAAATGCTTTCACCAGGTTTTTCCAGTGTCAATGATTAAACAACAAAATAGTTTCATTCAAATCTTTAATTGAAATGTAAGACAAATCTATATTAGATAGTCTGTTCTGATGCAAAATTGATGTGTTAATAATATAGAATTAAAAAATCTGATTCTGATATGCATTTGTTTTAATATTCCTTTAACAATAAACACAACCATAACAAATTCTATATATATAGAATATATGGGCAAGGTAACATACGCCCACTGGCAGCATTGAATGAATATTGAAGTCAAGGGCAAAAATTCAAAAACTGTTCATGGAAAATCGTCAAATTCAAACTTGACCACCATCTTATCTATTTTAAAACTTATACCAACAAATATTGAGGCAGGGGCAATAACTCAAAAACCGTTTATCGAAAAATCGTCCAAGTCGAACTTGACCGCCGTCTTATCAAGACCAATGCTCATACCAAGTCTTCTATATTGTCTGCAACAAATGTTGACGGACCGACGGACCGACAGACCGACAGACAGGGGCGACGACAATATATGTCCATATATTCATGTATAAAACTATACTTGAGCAATTTGGCACAATGGAAGAAACTAATAATCATAGTAATAAATCCAGTCTAACTGGATCTGAGTAGTTACAATAAAATCATCTATATATTTTGATTATCATATCAATGTCACGTAAACCCCTGCTTAATCATCTTTATAGTGACCAATATGAGGAACCCATGTGCATTGCATCAGAATGTGTGAAACTCATTTATTGGTTTTGCTGCTGTTGATTGATGACTGGCTCATAAAACTCAGAAACATGTTCATCATCTTCAATTCATGGTCCTTATCTTTTCTTCAGCCTAAAATAACAATAAATGTAGTAAAATAGTAAAATAACCTCAACGTACGCCTGTCATTTGAAGAAACGAACGCCTGTGGTCTATAGTTTTCCTGGAAATAGTCACGATTATGCAAGTCACTTAAGTTCTAGTCTCTTTTATATTAGTCGCGTTTATCCAGTTACAAGGCAACATGGCGTGTGTTGAAAAGTAAGAAGTTTTTTTATGTTGGATTTGTGCAGATAATAGGCATAATAAATCGGTAAACTTAATATTTCATATGCAATTTTATGTATTCTGAAGTCAATTTTATCCAAACCCCAAATTTCAATACTGTCAATTCCTGTTTACAGAAAAGTAGGCCTAGGCCTAGCCTAAGTTTGATTGCTCAGGATAGTAATTTTTTCGAAAATCTCAATTATGACTGAAGCACAAGCAGCTGTTAAAAGTAAGAAATTTTTTTTATGGAACACAATAAAAGATTTTTGATCGTGCCTTTAACAATTGTGGATGAAAAAAATTAAAAATAGAAAAGATAATCGGCCCTCGTTGATCGTTAGTTTCTCTGTGTATTATTGAGTTACTATATTTCCCTCGTACAAGTCCTCGATCAATTAAAGTTTTCATCGTTTAACTTTGTAAGATATTGTGCAGAGTTGTTTGTCATTTAGAAAGGTTTTGAAAAAATGAAAAATTAAAGCAAGAAGTATTCAATATGACGATGCAAAGGAAAGTGGCTTAAAATGATTCGTCTTATTTTGCCTAAAGTTGAATGTTGAAGGTTTTTTTAGGATTGTGAAAATTTTCTTATTAAAATAAAATAGAGCATGAAATGATGTCAACGCATGCGTAAAACAAATTGGACATCTCAAACTGGTGGACATCTCAAACTGCTCCACCGGAAGTATAAATTTGTTCGGTATTAAAATGTCTATCAACATATAAATTTTCTGACTGATCGAAATGAAATAGCAAAAGTTGAAAAAGTGGTCACCAATGTGCTTTAAAAAGTCATCGACAAAGTTCAAAATTTGCATATTGTGAAACTGCTATCTTGTAGCGATTATCCAAAAAGGGTGAACAAAAATAACATGGTCAAATCGGTTCAGAAATAGGTCGTTTGGTCAAAAAAACGAAAATGAATCATTTTACATGCAAACTGTAACGACACGCATTTTATGTCAGATTATCGTGTCAGATTATGTGAAGCATTTGAAGTTTGGGCTGTATACTCTGATCAGAATCGGAAAAAATCTAGAACCGTGAACGATATTGATGCAGTGCGCCATGGGCTTCTTACATTGTCCAGAAGTTGCATTTTTAAAGTCATAGTAGGATACTTCACCGAGAAGAAAAGTTACGGTAGTAAAATGAAATGAATGGAGTTTTACGTCCTACTCTTCTGCACCTTGTGGGCTAATGAAGACGGGCAACGCCATGCAGTGTGCAATGAGGGAAATTTTGCCAGGACAGCGGCATTAGCCTACTCTTTTTGCGTTTTCCAACTGTCGAGGGATCTTTAACGTGCACAGCCTGTAGCACACGAGGCCTCGTTTTATTGTCCCATCCGAGCAACTAGACGCTTTTTTCATGTCAGTCCCTCCGACCTGCATCACTGACAAGGGGAAACCGGGCTGAAAAATCCGAAGGTTCATCTCGACCTTTGCCGGGATGGAACCCTGGACATTCATGTTAGCGAGCAAGCGTCTTGTAATGTTTTATTCATCATATCACAGTCAAAAATTTATAAAAATATAAAAAAACTTTATCACATATTTGTTTTCAACCTTTCTTATGAATGAATTGGAAGGGCTAATAATATCAAACATACTAAATCTTCCGTTAACTTGAAGTAAATTAACATGATTCTCTAAATACTTAGAAAATGTTTTATTCAAATTAAAAAAAAACTACCATCTATGGAAAGATTTCTATTACGGAAAACTACATATCTATAAAAGGTTAGAACAAGATTTAAAAAGCGAGAGTCGAGATGTTTTTAAAATATCCAAAGAGTAACCACGAATGGAATTCATCTTTAGTGAAATCTGAAACCTGGTGAAAATTTATAAGAATTTTACGTTTAAATTCTTGAAATTCATCTAACTCTGAGCAAGAAATGAATAAATGAACAATATCTTCAGATTTACCTCGACATACTGGGCATAAATCATCATCAGTTTTACCAATCTTATATAATTTATGTTTAGTATAAATACAATTATGCGCTATTTTAAAATCTTATTCAATGCATTCCGTTCCGAGCTTTTATAATTAAGTGCAATATTTTCCCATACTTTTGTCTTATCAAAATAAATATTTGAAAAATCATGTGAAGTCGGTTCAATAAAATAAATATTCCTAATTATATTGTAAGCAAATTTTGTAGAAAAACACGATGAGTCTATTTCTCTGTTATCATATAATAGAGATAATTTTGGATAGTAATCTGCATTAGAATAGCCAGAATTTATCTTATTTTTCCATTCTATTGGAATAGCCTCAATTAGACTATTATACCGTGTTGTATTGTAACAGGATTAACAGTGTCATCATGTGCGTGTATTTCGTCAATAATTGAATGCAACCTTAAGAAGCCGGGAATGCATACATAACACACATCAGAAATCGTACATATTTTAGCGGAGACAAAGTCTCTAAAATACAAACATTTGCCATCCTCTTGAATAAAATGATTACAAAATAATGGTTGCTGGTATATTTCAATAAGAGTCTGTGGTTCTATAACCTTATTGTCTGATATTATTGTCCATGATTTTAACAATTCAATATAATATGGAGGGATGTTAGACATTAATTTAAAATTTAATTCTGAATGAAAAATGTTATAACTAAGTCCAAAATTTCGACAATTCTTGAGGAAAAAGCTCATAGTTTCCTTCCAAACGGATTGCAGATCTTGATCAAAATTCTTTTAAATTTAAATTTAAGAGAATGAATTTTGAAATAAATCGAAGGAATATTCAGACCTCCATTTTGTAAGGTACCTAAAGTAGTCGAGCTTTTAATTAAACAAGGTTTATCAGACCAAAGAATTTCTTAATTTCAGTTGAAATTTGAGCGCTAAACCATTCAGGGACAGCACAAACCGTAATGACATACCATAATTTGGATAAAATTATAGACTGAATAAGTACTGCTTTCCCATGTAATGTTAATTTACGACGAGACCATAATCCAAACAGGGATTTTATTTTTGACAATTTCTTTTCAAAATTCATTTTCTCACATAGTTTTGTATCAGGACCAAAATATATTCCAAGAATTTCTGTTGCATCATATTTAATTGAAACTGGACATTCTAGATCTAGATTTTTATCATTAGATTTGATCACTAAAACTTCAGATTTCTGTATATTTATTTTAGCACCAGAGCCTGAGGAATAAATATCAATAGATTCAAAAATTTCTCGAATAGACTGAACATCCCTAACAGATATGGTGGTATCGTCAGCATGTTGATAAATTAAGGATGAGACTTTTGATGATACCGGGATACCATGAATATAATTATTACTTTTAATTAATAAAGCTAGAGGTTCAGCACATAAAACATATAATAACCCGGATATTGGACATCCTTGTCTAACCGAGCGTGTTATCGGAAATATGGAAGACAAATGACCATTGCATTTTATACAGCTCCTTAACCCAACGTATAATATCTTAACTAAAGAAATAAAATTTTCACCAAATCCCATTTTAGCAAGAACAGAAAACATGTAATTATGGTCAACCATATCGTAGGCTTTCATTTGGTCTATTTTAACTAAAAAACCGGAAGTGTCATTACGCAAGACAAGATCAACAATATCTATAATGGACGAAGTTGTGTTTGCTATATCTCTCCCGGGAATTCCACAAGACTGATCCGAAGAAACAACAAAGCCAATAACATTTTTCAATCTCGTCGCAAGAGCCCTTGATATGATCTTATAATCAACGTTTAGTAACGTTATAGGTCTCCAGTTTTTCAGGTCTCGTTTATCACCTCTATTTTTGAAAAATAATGATATAACACCTGTACGCATGGTACGCGTCAATTCACCATTTTCTATACTCTTACTAACTACCTGATGGAAAATAGGACCTAAAACATCCAAATATACTTCAAATAAAACTCGACGGTAAGGCCATCTAAACCAGGAGACCTATTACGTGACATTTGTTTCAAAGCATTTGTTAATTCTTGTAAGGATAACACTCCATCACAAGATTCTTTGTCAGGCTCATCTAATCTATTTTTAATCAGACCAAGTAAAATATTTTGTTTATCAGAATCAAGTTGACATTAAGTATACAACTTAGAATAAAAATCTACTTCAGTATCTAAAATATCTTTAGTATCACTGACTACAGAACCATTCGCTAATATTAATTCTGATATTGCATTACCTTGTTGTTTTGATTTTTCTAAACTGAAAAAACAGGATGTACTCTTATCTGAATCCAGAACAATTTTACTTTTGGATCTAAGGGCATAGCCTTCTAACTTTTGCTGTAACAAGCATTCAAGTTCATTTTCTAAAACAGTTACATTGGTTAAATCATGCTCATTTTGTCTAGATAACTTATCACATTCTTTCTTTATTAATTTTTCCAACTCATTTTGTCTTGCAAACTCATTTGAAGATTTAATCTTGCCATATATTTGAGCCTTACGTTTTAATCTAAATTTTAGGTTATCCCACCATATAGTTATATCATTTGTATATAATGGGCATTTAATATTATCATCTATAACATTGCGAATAATTAAATCATATTGGAAATCTTTTAAATGTCTATTGTTGTGAATGTAAACTCCAGGCCCACGTTCAACTAATTTTAGATCAAATTTCACAAATAGTAAATCATGGTCGCTAAATAATGGCACCGGTTTAAAGAAACAATGCAAGGTATTAATTTTCAAAGAAGTGCTAATAAGGACATAATCAATTCTAGATTGTTTAAGGTGGCCATTAACTACTCGTCTTCTTGTAAATTCTCTTTTACCTGGATTACGTTCTCTCCAAATATCACTTAAAACTCTTGTTGATAAAAACTCTTGAAAAAGCGTACAGGATGATAAATTAAATCTATGCATACCAACAGCTTGATCAAGAGTCGGATTTAACATCTCTTACGTTTTTCATTTTCAGTTTCCATTCGTTCAAACTCTTTTGCATCTATTGGCACTTCATCTGTTTTGGATTTCACATGATCCTTGCCAACTATGGTTACTGGATTAGTTCTACTAATCAAATCATCATTTTCAGAATCTACAACAACAGAAGCAGTTTCATCATCATCATCGTCAGAATTTTCAATCTCATTTGAATGTCTGTCAGTTTCACACGAATTATCGTCTGCTAAATCTGTAATATTGTTTACAGCACATTCTTTCTCCGCTGGCACGTGCATACCAGACGAAGTTTGACCTACATTTTCCTCACACATACAGTCTCGATCATACAGGCCACAAAACTGACAAGGAATTGTAACACAGTCTTTCCTAAAATGTCCTCGACTACCGCACTTATGACATAACCTTTGTAGACACTGAGCGTAAACATGGTGAACAAACTTTCGATTGATCACTATGTAATACTTGAAAAGTGTTATTTCCAAACCTGGTTATATACGGCAAGCTCGTTACATTCTCAGGAAATCTACACTTTACAAAACGTGTACCATCAGCCACATTCGTTAATCTGTGTACTCTTCTTTTAATTGGGCCAATAATTTCCACGCCCCATCCTTCTAATTTTGTATTCAATTCTTCATCAGTTATATACGACTGTAAATGCATGAAACTCACAACTTTTAACTTTTGACCCACAATTTCTCCCATATACTTCTTACCCTCTAGCTCAAAACCATCTATGACTACAGCTTTCGCACTTGTATTCTTGACAAAAGTAATTTCATAACAATTTCCAGAAATAGGTACACAAGCACACACTGATAATTCTCCAGTTTTCTCTTCAACACCTTCAATAATATGTTTTGCCAACACAGTTTTGTTATCACCGACATCAACAATAACAGTGTTTTCTTTAAGATATTTACATTTCAGCGGCTCACCTATATGTCTGCCGTCCATATTGACTGGGTGAAGCCAAAGTCAAAAGACCCGTCAAACTTCGAAATATTCACTGGAAACACTTCACTTATTAATTCATCCAAAGTAGAACAAGTTTAATTCACTTTATATAATAATTAAAGAGTTAATCATACACTATAACCTTAGGATTGCAAGTGATTGAGATCTAGACATGAAAACACGTCTTTCTTCATCATCAGACAAACCGGAAGTCCCAGCGAGCAAGCGTCTAACCCACTGAGCCACCGCGGCTCCCGACAAACCGTGAAATTACGCACAGTTACTATAGTTGAAAAAGTGGTCAAAAAATGCTGAAACAAAAAGTTAAAATTTGCATAATGTGAAACTGCAATTTTGTAGCGATTACCTCTAGAGTAGTGAATAAAAAAAAACCCGATCAAAAATCGGTTCAGAATTAAATCGGTAGCGGTAAAAAACCGAAAAATGCGTATTTTTATGTACGTCATTTCCGGTTAGGCACTAATGAGTCATATTACATTTATGCACTAATGACACGCATTTCATGTTAGATTTTCAGTTTATGTGTGTCCTTTGAAGTTTTGGTTGTGCACTAGAATCGGTAAAAAATAGTCATTTCGAAAACAAACAGCAATAACAATTGGATTTGAAATATTTACCAGTTTGTAACACAAAACATATTTCTTTAAATAACGTTCTTTCCTATTTTATTTTTCGACTTATTTTAGAGATTGTGCATTTTCAAGATTACCTTCAACATATTCTCCTGAATTTGGCAGAACATTGAAGAACACGAAACTCAAACCTACACAACTTAAGTCCCCTTTGATTATAAACAGTGGTATTCATTCAGCAAAATATTTGTCGATTCAAGAAGCTCTACCAACGATACTGGCAAAAAAACTAAACATTGTAGACTCAATCAAAATCGATCACTGAATAAGAATGACCCGACAGAGCTTGAAAATAAACCATGTATGAGTAGTTTAAACGGACTAGATATAGAAAACATGTCTAGTGTAGATAAATATCAAAATGGGTGGAAATCAGAAGAGAAATCACCATCTTTATCACATGAGATGAAAAGGTCTGAACATGTCGGCCAAAGACTTAAAGATAGTAGAGTCAGATTAAATTTACAAAAACTGATAATGAATACATTTCAGTTTGACAGAGGACTTAATAAAGATAAAGAACCTATTGGTAAAGTAGCAAATAATTCGCAATTACCATACTTCCTAAAAAGTGGGATGAAAGATAGTAGAATCAGATCAAATTTACAGAAACTGATAATGGACACATTTCAGTTTGAAAAAGGACTTGATAAAAATACAGAACATCATGGTAAAGTAGCAAATAAGTTACATTTACCACATTCCCTAAAAAGTGAATTTAGAAAGTTGTATCAACTCGACGAACAACATAATAAGAATAGAATCCCGCACAAAAAAACATTTCATAGACATAAATCAGAAGAGATAAATGCAAATCAGAGTGCAAACCATTCACCACATTCTAATTCAGTGGAAGGAGATATGGACGATTTCGATGACGAAGAAGCAAGTCCTCCAAGTATACCAAGTTCACCAAGTCCTCCCAGTCCTCCAAGTCCTTTAAGTGCATCAAGTATTCCAAGTCCCCCAAGTCCAGCAAGTCCTCCATATACACCAAGTTCACCAAGTCATCCAAGTCATCCAAGTATTCCAAGTCCTGTAAGTCCACAAAATATTCCTAGTCCCCCTAGTCCTCCAAGTATTCCAATTCCCCAAAGTCTTCCAAGCCCACCAAGTCCTCTAAGTATTCCCAGTCCTCCAAGTCCCCCGAGTCCCCCAAGTCATCCAAGTCCTCCAAGTCCTCCAACTATTCCAGGTCCACTAAGTCCACCAAGCTTACCAAGTGCACCAAATCCTAGAAGTATTCCAAGTCCACCAAGTCCACTAAGTCCTCTAAGTCAACCAAGTCCTCAAGGTATTCCAAGTCTCTCAAGTCCACCAAGTATTCCAAGTCCTCCAAGTATACCAAGTCCTCCAAGTCCTCAAAGTATTCCAAATCCTCCAAGTCCACCAAGTATTCCAAGTCCTCCAAGTCCTCCTATTATACCAAATCCCCCAAGTCCTCCAAGTATTCCAAGTCCTCCAAGCATTCTAAGTCCTCCAAGTACCCTGAGTCCTCCAAGCATTCCAAGTCCTCCAAGTATTCCAAGTCCTCCAGGTATTCCAAGTCCTCCAAGTCCACCAAGTCCACCAAGTATTCCAAGTCCTCTAGGTCCTCCAAGTCCTCCAAGTATTCCAAGTCCACAAAACCCTAAAAGTCCACCAAGTACACCAAGAATTCCAAGTCCCCCAAGTCCTCCAAGTATTCTAAGTCCTCCAAGTATTCCAAGCGCCCCATGTCCTCAAAGTCCTCAAAGTCCTCCAAGTCCTCCAAGTCCCCCAAATCCTCCACGTCCACCAAGTCCCCCAAGTCCCCCACGTATTCCAAGTCCTCCAAGTACTCCAAGTCCTACAAATCCTCCAAGTCCTCCAAGTATTCCAAGTCCCCCAAGCCCTCCAAGTCCACCAAGACCTCCAAGCCCTCCAAGTATTCCAAGTCCCCCAAGTCCACCAAGTCCTCCAAGTATTCCAAGTCCTCCAAGTATTCCAAGTCCCCCAAGTCCTCCAAGTCCTCCAAGTATTCCAAGTCCACCAAGTCCACCAAGTCCACCAAGTCCACCAAGTCCACCAAGTCCTCCAAGTATTCCAAGTCCTCCAAGTCCTGCAAGTCCACCAAGACCTCCAAGCCCCCCAAGTATTCCAAGTCCCCCAAGTCCTCCAAGTATTCCAAGTCCACCAAGTCCACCAAGTCCCCCTAGTATTCCAAGTCCTCCAAGTATTCCAAGTATTCCAAGTCCTCAAAGTCGTCAAAGTCCTCCAAGTCCTCCAAGTCCCCCAAATCCTCCACGTCCACCAAGTCCCCCAAGTCCCCCACGTATTCCAAGTCCTCCAAGTACTCCAAGTCCTCCAAGTATTCCAAGTCCCCCAAGCCCTCCAAGTCCACCAAGACCTCCAAGCCCTCCAAGTATTCCAAGTCCCCCAAGTCCTCTAAGTATTCCAAGTCCCCCAAGCCCTCCAAGTCCACCAAGCCCTCCAAGCCCTCCAAGTATTCCAAATCCCCCAAGTCCACCAAGTCCCCCAAGTCCTCTAAGTATTTCAAGTCCTCCAAGTATTCCAAGTCCTCCAAGTATTCCAAGTCCCCCAAGTCCTCCAAGTCCTCCAAGTATTCCAAGTCCACCAAGTCCACCAAGTCCACCAAGTCCTCCAAGTATTCCAAGTCCTCCAAGTCCCGCAAGTCCTCCAAGTCCTCCAAGTATTCCAAGTCCTCCAAGTCCTCCCAGTCCTCCAAGTATTCCAAGCCCTCCAAGTCCAACAAGTCCCCCAAGTATTCCAAGTCCTCCAAGTATTCCAAGTCCTCCAGGTCCTCCAAGCCCTCCAAGTATTCCAAGTCCCCCAAGCCCTCCAAGTCCACCAAGACCTCAAAGCCCTCCAAGTATTCCAAGTCCACCAAGCCCTCCAAGTCCACCAAGACCTCCAAGCCCTCCAAGTATTCCAAGTCCCCCAAGTCCACCAAGTCCTCCAAGACCCCCAAGTATTCCAAGTCCACCAAGTCCCCCAAGTCCTCCAATTACTCCAAGTATTCCAAGTCCCCCAAGTCCCCCAAGTATTCCAAGTCCTCCAAGTATTCCAAGTCCACCAAGACCTCCAAGCCCTCCAAGTATTCCAAGTCCCCCAAGTCCTCCAATTCCTCTAAGTCCACCATGTCCCCCAAGTCCTCCAAGTATTCCAAGTCCCCCAAGTCCCCCAAGTCCTGCAAGTATTCCAAATCCTCCAAATATTCCAAGTCCCCCAAGTCCTCCAAGTCCCCCAAGCCCTCCAAGTCCTCCAAGTATTCCAAGTCCCCCAAGCCCTCCAAGTATTCCAAGTCCTCCAGGTCCTCCAAGTCCTCCAAGTCCCCCAAGTCCTCCAAGTCCACCAAGACCTCCAAGTCCACCAAGACCTCCAAGTCCACCAAGTATTCCAAGTCCTCCGAGTCCTCCAAGTCCTCCAAGCCCTCATAGTCCACGAAGTCCTCCAATTCTTCCAAGTATTCCAAGTCCCCCAAGACCTCCAAGTCCACCAAGACCTCCAAGCCCTCGAAGTATTCCAAGTCCCCCGAGTCCTCCAAATCTTCCAAGTCCACCAAGTCCCCCAAGTCCCCCAAGTATTCAAAGTCCTCCAAGTATTCCAAGTCCCCCAAGCCCTCCAAGTCCACCAAGACCTCCAAGCCCTCCAAGGCCTCCAAGTATTCCAAGTACCCCAAGTCCTCCAAGTCCTCCAAGTCCTCCAAGTCCACCAAGCCCTCCAAGTCCACCAAGACCTCCAAGCCCTCCAAGTATTCCAAGTCCTCCAAGTCCTCCAAGTCCACCAAGTCCTCCAAGTTCCCCAAGTATTCCAAGTCCACCAAGACCTCCAAGTCCACCAAGACCTCCAAGCCCTCCAAGTATTCCAAGTCCCCCAAGACCTCCAAATCCTCCAAGTCCACCAAGTCCACCAAGTCCCCCTAGTATTCCAAGTCCTCCAAGTATTCCAAGTCCTCCAAGTCCACCAAGTCCTCCAAGTCCCCCAAGTATTCCAAGTCCACCAAGACCTCCAAGTCCACCAAGACCTCCAAGCCCTCCAAGTATTCCAAGTCCCCCAAGACCTCCAAGTCCACCAAGACCTCCAAGCCCTCCAAGTATTCCAAGTCCCGCAAGTCCTCCAAGTCCTCCAAGTCCTCCAAGTCCTCCAAGTCTTCCCAATCCTCCAAGTCCACCAAGTCCACCAAGTCCCCCTAGTATTCCAAGTCCTCCAAGTATTCCAAGTCCTCCAAGTCCACCAAGTCCTCCAAGTCCCCCAAGTATTCCAAGTCCACCAAGACCTCCAAGCCCTCCAAGTATTCCAAGTCCCGCAAATCCTCCAAGTCCCCCAAGTCTTCCAAATCCTCCAAGTCCACCAAGTCCCCCAAGTCCCCCAAGTATTCAAAGTCCCCCAAGTATTCAAAGTCCTCTAAGTATTCCAAGTCCCCCAAGCCCTCCAAATCCTCTAAGTCCACCGAGTCCCCCAAGTCCCCCTAGTATTCCAAGTCCTCCAAGTATTCCAAGTCCTCCAAGTCCCCCAAGTATTCCAAGTCCACCAAGACCTCCAAGTCCACCAAGACCTCCAAGTATTCCAAGTCCCCCAAGACCTCCAAGTCCACCAAGACCTCCAAGCCCTCCAAGCCCTCCAAGTATTCCAAGTCCCGCAAGTCCTCCAAGTCCCCCAAGTCTTCCAAATCCTCCAAGTCCACCAAGTCCCCCAAATCCCCCAAGTATTCAAAGTCCCCCAAGTATTCAAAGTCCTCTAAGTATTCCAAGTCCCCCAAGCCCTCCAAATCCTCTAAGTCCACCGAGTCCCCCAAGTCCCCCTAGTATTCCAAGTCCTCCAAGTATTCCAAGTCCCCCAAGTCCACCAAGTCCACCAAGTCCTCCAAGTATTCCAAGTCCTCCAAATATTCCAAGTCCCCGAAGCCCTCCAAGTCCCCCAAGACCTCAAAGCCCTCCAAGTATTCCAAGTCCACCAAGTCCCCAAAGTCCCCCTAGTATTCCTCAAAGCCCTCCAAGTATTCCAAGTCCCCCAAGCCCTCCAAGTCCACCAAGACCTCCAAGCCCTCCAAGTATTCCAAGTCCCCCAAGTCCACCAAGTCCTCCAAGACCCCCAAGTATTCCAAGTCCACCAAGTCCCCCAAGTCCTCCAATTACTCCAAGTATTCCAAGTCCCCCAAGTCCTCCAATTACTCCAAGTATTCCAAGTCCCCCAAGTCCTCCAAATCCTCCAAGTCCACAAAGTCCACCAAGTCCACCAAGTCCCCCAAGTCCCCCAAGTATTCCAAGTCCACCAAGTCCCCCAAGTCCTCCAATTACTCCAAGTATTCCAAGTCCCCCAAGTCCTCCAATTACTCCAAGTATTCCAAGTCCCCCAAGTCCTCCAAATCCTCCAAGTCCACCAAGTCCACCAAGTCCCCCAAGTCCCCCAAGTATTCCAAGTCCTCCAAGTATTCCAAGTCCCCCAAGACCTGCAAGTCCACCAAGACCTCCAAGCCCTCCAAGTATTCCAAGTCCCCCAAGTCCACCAAGTCCACCAAGTCCTCCAAGTATTCCAAGTCCTCCAAATATTCCAAGTCCCCGAAGCCCTCCAAGTCCCCCAAGACCTCAAAGCCCTCCAAGTATTCCAAGTCCACCAAGTCCCCAAAGTCCCCCTAGTATTCCTCAAAGCCCTCCAAGTATTCCAAGTCCCCCAAGCCCTCCAAGTCCACCAAGACCTCCAAGCCCTCCAAGTATTCCAAGTCCCCCAAGTCCACCAAGTCCTCCAAGACCCCCAAGTATTCCAAGTCCACCAAGTCCTCCAAGCCCTCCAAGTATTCCAAGTCTCCCAAGTCCACCAAGTCCTCCAAGACCCCCAAGTATTCCAAGTTCACCAAGTCCCCCAAGTCCTCCAATTACTCCAAGTATTCCAAGTCCCCCAAGTCCTCCAATTACTCCAAGTATTCCAAGTCCCCCAAGTCCTCCAAATCCTCCAAGTCCACAAAGTCCACCAAGTCCACCAAGTCCCCCAAGTCCCACAAGTATTCCAAGTCCACCAAGTCCCCCAAGTCCCCCAAGTATTCCAAGTCCACCAAGTTCCCCAAGTCCACCAAGTCCACCAAGTCCCCCAAGTCCCCCAAGTCCCCCAAGTATTCCAAGTCCTGCAAGTATTCCAAGTCCCCCAAGACCTCCAAGTCCCCCAAGACCTCCAAGCCCTCCAAGTATTCCAAGTCCCCCAAGTTCTCCAAATCCTCTAAGTCCACCATGTCCCCCAAGTCCTCCAAGTATTCCAAGTCCCCCAAGTCCCCCAAGTCCTGCAAGTATTCCAAGTCCTCCAAATATTCCAAGTCCCCCAAGTCCTCCAAGTCCCCCAAGCCCTCCAAGTCCTCCAAGTATTCCAAGTCCTCCAAGTATTCCAAGTCCCCCAAGCCCACCAAGTCCACCAAGTCCTCCAAGCCCTTCAAGTATTCCAAGTTCTCCAGGTCCTCCAAGTCCTCCAAGTCCCCCAAGTCCCCCAAGTCCTCCAAGTCCACCACGACCTCCAAGTCCCTCAAGACCTCCAAGTCCACCAAGACCTCCAAGCCCTCCAAGTATTCCAAGTCCCCGGAGTCCTCCAAATCTTCCAAGTCCACCAAGTCCCCCAAGTCCCCAAAGTATTCAAAGTCCTCCAAGTATTCCAAGTCCCCCAAGCCCTCCAAGTCCACCAAGACCTCCAAGCCCTCCAAGCCCTCCAAGTATTCCAAGTCCCCCAAGTCCTCCAAGTCCTCCAAGTCCACCAAGCCCTCCAAGTCCACCAAGACCTCCAAGCCCTCCAAGTATTCCAAGTCCTCCAAGTCCTCCAAGTCCACCAAGTCCTCCAAGTTGCCCAAGTATTCCAAGTCCACCAAGACCTCCAAGTCCACCAAGACCTCCAAGCCCTCCAAGTATTCCACGTCCCCCAAGACCAAATCCTCCAAGTCCACCAAGTCTACCAAGTCCCCCTAGTATTCCAAGTCCTCCAAGTATTCCAAGTCCTCCAAGTCCACCAAGTCCTCCAAATCCCCCAAGTATTCCAAGTCCACCAAGACCTCCAAGTCCACCAAGACCTCCAAACCCTCCAAGTATTCCAAGTCCCCCAAGACCTCCAAGTCCACCAAGACCTCCAAGCCCTCCAAGCCCTCCAAGTATTCCAAGTCCCGCAAGTCCTCCAAGTCCTCCCAGTCCTCCAAGTCCCCCAAGTCTTCCAAATCCTCCAAGTCCACCAAGTCCCCCAAGTATTCACAGTCCTCCAAGTATTCCAAGTCCCCCAAGCCCTCCAAATCCTCTAAGTCCACTGAGTCCCCCAAGTCCCCCTAGTATTCCTCCAAGTATTCCAAGTCCCCCAAGTCCACCAAGTCCACCAAGTCCTCCAAGTATTCCAAGTCCTCCAAATATTCCAAGTCCCCCAAGCCCTCCAAGTCCACCAATACCTCAAAGCCCTCCAAGTATTCCAAGTCCCCCAAGTCCTCCAAGTCCTCCAATTCCCCAAATTCCTCCAAGTATACCAAGTCCTCCAAATATTCCAAGCCCCCCAAAGGTCCTCCAAGCCCTCCAAGTCCAAAGACCTCCAAGCCCTCCAAGTATTCCAAGCCCCCCAAAGGTCCTCCAAGACCCCCAAGTATTCCAAGTCCACCAAGTCCTCCAAGTATTCCAAGTCCCCCAAGCCCCAAGCCCAAACCAAGTCCTCCAAGTCCACCAAGTATTCAAGTCCCCAAAGTCCTCCAAGTCCCCTAAGTATTCCAAATCCCCCAAGTCCTCCAAGTCCACCAAGTCCTCCAAGTCCCCCAAGTATTCCAAGTAAACTAAGACCTCCAAGTCCACCAAGTCCTCCAAGTATTCCAAGTCCTTCAAATATTCCAAGTCCCCGAAGCCCCTCCAAGTAAATACCTCAAAGCCTTCCAAGTATTCCAAGTCCCCCAAGTCCTCCAAGTCCTCCAATTCCCCAAAGTCCTCCAAGTATTCCAAGTCCTCCAAATATTCCAAGTCCCCCAAGCCCTCCAAGTCCACCAAGACCTCCAAGCCCTCCAAGTATTCCAAGCCCTCCAAGTCCACGAAGTCCTCCAAGTCCTCCAAGTATTCCAAGTCCACCAAGTCCACCAAGTCCCCCAAGCCCTCCAAGTCCACCAATACCTCAAAGCCCTCCAAGTATTCCAAGTCCCCCAAGTCCTCCAAGTCCTCCAATTCCCCAAATTCCTCCAAGTATACCAAGTCCTCCAAATATTCCAAGTCCCCCAGGTCCTCCAAGCCCTCCAAGTCCACCAAGACCTCCAAGCCCTCCAAGTATTCCAAGTCCCCCAGGTCCTCCAAGACCCCCAAGTATTCCAAGTCCACCAAGTCCTCCAAGTATTCCAAGTCCACCAAGTCCACCAAGTCCACCAAGTCCGCCAAGTCCACCAAGTCCACCAAGTCCCCCAAGTCCTCCAATTCCTCCAAGTATTCCAAGTCCCCCAAGACCTCCAAGTCCACCAAGACCTCCAAGCCCCCCAAGTATTCCAAGTCCCCCAAGTATTCCAAGTCCACCAAGTCCTCCAAGTATTCCAAGCCCTCCAAGTCCACGAAGTCCTCCAAGTATTCAAAGTCCACCAAGTATTCCAAGTCCCCCAAGACCTCCAAGTCCACCAAGACCTCCAAGCCCCCCAAGTATTCCAAGTCCCCCAAGTATTCCAAGTCCACCAAGTCCCCCAAGTCCCCCAAGTCCTCCAAGTATTCCAAGCCCTCCAAGTCCACGAATTCCTCCAAGTCCTCCAAGTATTCCAAGTCCACCAAGTCCACCAAGTCCACCAAGTCCGCCAAGTCCACCAAGTCCTCCAAGACCCCCAAGTATTCCAAGTCCACCAAGTCCTCCAAGTATTCCAAGCCCTCCAAGTCCACGAAGTCCTCCAAGTATTCCAAGTCCACCAAGACCTCTAAGCCCTCCAAGTATTCCAAGTCCCCCAAGTCCTCCAAGTCCTCCAAGTATTCCAAGTCCTCTAAGTCCCCCAGGTCCTCCGAGTCCTCCAAGTATTCCAAGTCCCCCAAGACCTCCAAGCCCTCCAAGTCCTCCAAGTCCTCCAAGTCCTCCAAATATTCCAAGTCCCCCAAGTCCATCTAGTCCCCCAATTCCTCCAAGTCCTCCGAGTCCTCCAAGTATTCCAAGTCCCCCAAGACCTCCAAGCCCTCCAAGTCCTCCAAGTCCTCCAAGTCCTCCAAATATTCCAAGTCCCCCAAGTCCATCTAGTCCCCCAATTCCTCCAAGTCCTCCGAGTCCTCCAAGTATTCCAAGTCCTCCAAGTATTCCAAGCCCCCAAAGCCCCCCAAGTCCTCCAAGTATTCCAAGTCCACCAAATCCACCAAGTCCTCCAAGTATTCCAAGTCCTCCAAGTATTCCAAGTCCTCCAAGTCCTCCAAGTCCTCCAAGTCCACCAAGCCCTCCAAGTCCCCCAAGACCTCCAAGTCCTCTAAGTCCTCCAAGTCCTCCAAGTATGCTAAGTCCTCCAAGTCTTCCAAGTCCCCGAAGTCCTCCAAGTATTCCAAGCCCCCCAAGTCCTGCAAGTATTCCAAGGCCCCCGAGTCCTCCAAGTCCCCCGACCTCTCCAAGCATTCCAAGTCCTCCGAGTATTCCAAGTCCTCCAAGTCAACCGAGCCCCGCAAGCATTCCAAGTCCTCCAAGTATTCAAAGTCCTCCAAGCCCCCCAAGTCCTACAAGTATTCCAAGGCCCCCGAGTCCTCCAAGTCTCTCGACCCCTCCAAGCATTCCAAGTCCTCCAAGTATTCCAAGTCCTCCAAGTCCACCGAGCCCCCCAAGCATTCCAAGTCCTCCAATTATTCAAAGTCCTCCAAGTCCTCCAAGTATTCCAAGCCGCCCAAGCCCCCCAAGTCCTCCAAATATTCCAAGTCCCCCGAGTCCATCTAGTCCCCCAATTCCCCCAAGTCCTCCGAGTCCTCCAAGTATTCCAAGTCCTCTCAGTATTCCAAGCCACCAAAGCCCCCCAAGTCCTCCAAGTATTCCAAATCCCCCGAGCCCTCCAAGTATTCCAAGTCCACCAAATCCACCAAGTCCTCCAAGTATTCCAAGTCCTCCAAGTATTCCAAGTCCTCCAAGTCCTCCAAGTCCACCAAGTCCTCCAAGTCCGCCAAGTATTCCAGGTCCAACAAGTCCACCAAGTATTCCAAGTCCTCCAAGTATTCCACGTCCACCAAGCCCTCCAAGTCCCCCAAGACCTCCAAGTCCTCCAAGTATTCCAAGTCCTCCAAGTCCTCCAAGTATTCCAAGTCCTCCAAATATTCCAAGCCCCCCGAGTCCTCCAAGCATTCCAAGGGCCACGAGTCCTCCAAGTCTCCAGACCCCTCCAAGCATTCCAAGTCCACCGAGCCCCGCAAGCATTCCCAGTCCTCCAAGTATTCAAAGTCCTCCAAGTCCCCCAAGTCCTCCAAGTATTCCAAGGCCCCCGAGTCCTCCAAGTCTCCCGACCCCTCCAAGCATTCCAAGTCCTCCGAGTATTCCAAGTCCTCAAAGTCCACCGAGCCCCGCAAGCATTCCAAGTCCTCCGAGTATTCCAAGTCCGCCAAGCCCTCCAAGTCCACCAAGTCTTCCAAGTCCGCCAAGTATTCCAGGTCCAACAAGTCCACCAAGTATTCCAAGTCCTCTGAGTCCACCGAGCCCTCCAAGCATTCCAAGTCCTCCAAGTATTCCAAGTCCGCCAAGCCCTCCAAGTCCACCAAGTCCTCCAAGTCCGCCAAGTATTCCAGGTCCAACAAGTCCACCAAGTATTCCAAGTCCTCCAAGTATTCCACGTCCTCCAAGTCCTCCAAGTATTCCAAGTCCCCCAAGCCCCTCAAGTCCACCAAATCCACCAAGTATTCCAAGTCCCCCAAATCCACCAAGTCCGCCAAATATTCCAAGCCCTCCAAGCCCCCCAAGCCCCCCAAGTCCTTCAAGTCCACCGAGTATTCCAATCCCCTCAAGTCCCCCAAGTCCTCCAAGTATTCCAAGTCCTCCAAGTCTTCCAAGTCCCCCGAGTCCTCCAAGCATTCCAAGTCCTCCAAGTATTCCAAGTCCACCAAGTCCTCCAAGTCCTCCAAGTAAAGACAAAGAATCAGAACAAAAAGGAAAAGAGGATAAAAAAGAAAGAAAAAAGAAAAGTAAAAAAAATGAGGAAAAAAAAAAAGAAAAGGAAGAGAAAAAAAAAGAAAATGAAAAAAAAAAAAAAGAACAGGAGAAAAAAAAGAGTGAAGCTGATAAAAAAGATAAGGAGAAAAAGATGAAAGAGAAAGAGGATAAAAAAAAGAAGGAAAAGGAGCAAGAGAGAAAAAAAGAAAAAAGAGAAGGAAAGAGAAAAGATAAAAAATCTGGTAAAAAAGGTGATAAAACTGGTAAAAAAGGTGACAAATCTGATAAAAAAGGAGACAAAAGTGATAAAAAAGGAGATAAAGCTGGTAAAAAAGGAGACAAAGCTAATAAAAAAGCTGGAAAAGCTGGTAAGAAATCAGACAAATCTGGTAAAAAAGGAGATAAAGCTGGTAAAAAAGGTAGTAAACCTGGTAAGACAGATGATAAAGCTAGTAAAAAAGGAGGCAAAGCTAGTAAAAAGGGAGCTAAAACTGGTAAAAAAGGTGGTAAAGCTGTTAAAAAAAGAGATAAAGCTGGTAACAAAGGTGGTAGAACTGGTAAAAAAGGAGATAAAGGTGGTATAAAAGGTGGTAAAGATGGTAAGAAAGGTGGTAAAGTTGGTAAGATAGAAGACAAAGCTGGTAAAGGACGCAACTCTGGTAAAAAAGGTGGTAAATCTGGTAAAAAAGGAGATAAAGCTGATAAAAAAGGTGGAAACGCTGGTAAAAAAGGCGGTAAAGCTGTTAAAAAAGGTGGAAAGGCTGGTAAAAAAGGAGGTAAAGCTGGTAAAAAAGGAGACAAAGATGGTAAAAAAGGTGGAAAAGCTGGTAAAAAAGGTGGTAAAGCTGGTAAAAAGGGAGCTAAAGCTGGTAAAAAAGGTGATAAAGCTGGTAAAAAAGGCGGTAAAGCTGGTAAGAAAGGTGGTAAAGTTACTAAGAAAGGTGACAAAGCTGGTAAGAAAGGAGAGCAATTTGGTAAAAAAAAAAGCAAAGCTGGTAAAAAAGTTGGTAAAGCTGGTAAAAAAGGCGGCAAAGAAGGTAAAGCTGGTAAAAAAGGAGGCAAAGCTGGAAAAAAAGGAAACAAAGCTGGTAAAAAGGGAGTTAAGGCTGGTAAAAAAGGCAGTAAAGCTGGTAAAAAAGGTGGAAAAGCTGGCCAAAAAGGCGGTAAAGCTCTTAAAAAAGGTGAAAAAGCTGGTAAAAAAGGCGGTAAAGCTGGTAAAAAAGTAGGAAAAGGTGGTAAAAAAGGAGGAAAAGCTGGTAAAAAAGGCGGTGAAGCTGGTAAAAAAGGTGGAAAAGCTGGTAAAAAAGGAGGCAAAGCTGGTAAAAAAGGTGAAAAAGCTGGTAAAAAAGGAGGCAAAACTGGTAAAAAAGGTGAAAAAGCTGGTAAAAAAGGAGGCAAAACTGGTATTAAAGGTGGAAAAGCTGGTAAAATAGGCGGTAAAGCTGGTAAGAAAGGCAGTAAGGCTAATAAAAAAGGTGGAAAAGCTGGCAAAAAAGGTGGAAAAGCTGGTAAAAAAGGCGGTAAAAATGGTAAAAAAGGCGAAAAAGCTGGTATAAAAGGAGGGAAAGCTGGTAAAAAAGGTGGAAAAGCTGGTAAAAAAGTCGGTAAAGCTGGTAAAAAAGGCGGTAAAGCTAGTAAAAAAGGTAGCAAAGATGGTAAAAAAAGTGGAAAAGCTGGTAAAAAAGTCGTCAAAGCTGGTAAAAAAGGTGGAAAAGCTGGTAAAAAAGGCGGTAAAGCTGGTAAAAAAGGCGGCAAAGCTGGTAAAAAAGGTGGAAAAGCTGGTAAAAAAGTCGGCAAAGCTGGTAAAAAAGGTGGAAAAGGTGGTAAAAAAGGTGGTAAAGCTGGTAAAAAAGGTGGAAAACCTGGAAAAAAAGGCGGTAAAGCTGGTAAAAAAGGTGGAAAAGCTGGTAAAAAAAGAGGCAAAGCTAGTATAAAAGGTCGAAAAGCTGGTAAAAAGGGCGGAAAAGCTGGTAAAAAAGGCGGTAATTCTGGTAAAAAAGGAGACAAAGCGGGTAAAAAAGGAGGCAAATCTGGTAAAAAAGATGGAAAAGCTGGTAAAAAAGGAAACAAGGCTGGTAAAAAAGGTGGAAAAGCTGGTAAAAAAGGCGGTAAAGCTGGTATTAAAAGTGGAAAAGCTGGTAAAAAAGCTGGAAAAGCTGGCAAAAAAGGAGGCAAAGCTGGTAAAAAAGGCGGTAAAGATGGTAAAAAAGGTGGAAAAGCTGATAAAAAAGACAGTAAAGCTGGTAAAAAAGGTGGAAAAGCTGGTAAAAAAGGCGGTAAAGCTGGTAAAAAAGGAGGCAAAGCTGGTAAAAAAGGTGGAAAAGCTGTTAAAAAAGGCGGTAAAGCTGGTAAAAAAGGTGGAAAAGCTGGTAAAAAAGGCGGTAAAGCTGGTAAAAAAGGCGGTAAAGCTGGTAAAAAAGGAGGGCAAGCTGGTAAAATAGGCGGTAAAGCTGGTAAAAAAGGCGGTAAAGCTGGTAAAAAAGGAGGGAAAGCTGGTAAAAAAGGAGGGAAAGTTGCTAAAAAAGGTGAAAAAGCTGGTAAAAAAGGCGGTAAAGCAGGTAAAAAAGGCGGGAAAACTGGTAAAAAAGGTGGAGAAGCTGGTAAAAAAGGTGGTAAAGCTGGTAAAAAGGATGGTAAAGCTGATAAGAAAGGCGGCAAAGTGGGTAGAAAGGGAAGCAAAGCTAGTAAAAAAGGCGGCAAGGCTGGTAATAAAGGCGGTAAAGCAGGTAAAAAAGGCGGTAAAGCTAGAAAAAAGGGCGGCAAAGCTGGTATCAAAAGTGGAAAAGCTGGTAAAAAAGGTGGAAAAGCTGGTAAAAATGGTGGTAAAGCTGGTAAAAAAGTTGGGAAAGCTGGTAAAAAAGGTGGGAAAGCTGGTCTTAAAATTGGTAAAAAAGGCAGTAAAGCTGGTAAAAAAGGCGGTAAAGCTGGTAAAAAAGGAGATAAAGATGGTAAAAAAGGTGGAAAAGCTGGTAAAAAAAGAAGCAAAGCTGGTAAAAAAGGCGGTAAAGCTGGTAAAAAAGGCGGTAAAGCTGGTAAAAAAGGAGGGAAAGCCGGTAAAAAAGGTGGAAAAGCTGGTAAAAAAGGTGGAAAAGCTGGTGAAAAAGCTGGTAAAAAAGTTGGCAAGGCTGGTAAAAAAGGCGGTAAAGCTGGTAAAAAAGGAGGCAAAGCTGGTAAAAAAGGCGTTGAAACTGGTAAAAAAGGCGGTAAAGCTGGTAAAAAAGGAGGGAAAGTTGGTAAAAAAGGTGAAAAAGCTGGTAAAAAAGGCGGTAAAGCAGGTAAAAAAGGAGGTAAAACTGGTAAAAAAGGTGGAAAAGCTGGTAAAAAAGGTGGTAAAACTGGTAAAAAAGGTCAAAAAGCTGGTAAAAAGGGAAGCAAAGCTAGTAAAAAAGGCGGCAAGGCTGGTAAAAAAGGCAGTAAAGCAGGTAAAAAAGGCGTTAAAGCTAGTAAAAAGGGCGGCAAAGCTGGTATCAAAAGTGGAAAAGCTGGTAAAAAAGGTGGAAAAGCTGGTAAAAAAGGTGGAAAAGCTGGTAAAAAAGGCGGTAAAACTGGTAAAAAAGGAGGCAAAGCTGGTAAAAAAGGTGGAAAAGCTGGTAAAAAAGGTGGAAAAGCTGGTAAAAAGGGCGGTAAAACTGGTAAAAAAGGAGGCAAAGCTGGTAAAAAAGGCGTTAAAACTGGTAAAAAGGGCGGTAAAGCTGGTAAAAAAGGAGGGAAAGCTGGTAAAAAAGTCGGTAAAGCTGGTAAAAAAGGTGGAAAAGCTGGTAAAAAAGACGGTAAAGCTGGTAAAAAAGGCGGCAAAGCTCATAAAAAAGGTGTAAAAGCTGGTAAAAAAGGAGGGAAAGCTGGTAAAAAAGTCGGTAAAGCTGGTAAAAAAGGTGGAAAAGCTGGTAAAAAAGGTGGAAAAGCTGGTAAAAAAGGTGGTAAAGCTGGTAAAAAAGGTGGAAAACCTGGAAAAAAAGGCGGTAAAGCTGGTAAAAAAGGCGGTAAAGCTGGTAAAAAAGGCGGCAAAGCTGGTATAAAAGGTAGAAAAGCTGGTAAAAAAGGCGGCAAAGCTGGTATAAAAGGTGGAAAAGCTGTTAAAAAAGGCGGTAAAGCTGGTAAGAAAGGCGGTAAAGCTGGTAAAAAGGGCGGAAAAGCTGGTATTAAAAGTGGAAAAGCTGGCAAAAAAGGTGGAAAAGCTGGCAAAAAAGGTGGAAAAGCTGGTAAAAAAGGTGGAAAAGCCGGTAAAAAAGGCGGTAAAGCTGGTAAAAAAGGTGGAAAAGCTGGTAAAAAAGGCGGTAAAGCTGGTAAAAAAGGGGGCAAAGCTGGTACAAAAGGCGTTAAAACTGGTAAAAATGATGGTAAAGCTGGTAACAAAGGCGGAAAAGCTGGTAAAAAAGTCGGCAAAGCTGTTAAAAAAAGTGGAAAAATTGGTAAAAAAGGCGGTAAAGCTGGTAAAAAAGGTGGAAAAACTGGTAAAAAAGGTGGAAAACCTAATAAAAAAGGTGGTAAAGCTGGTAAAAAAGGTCAAAAAGCTGGTAAAAAGGGAAGCAAAGCTGGTAAAAAAGGCGGCAAGGCTGGTAAAAAAGGCGGTAAAGCAGTTAAAAAAGGCGGTAAAGCTAGTAAAAAGGGCGGCAAAGCTGGTATCAAAAGTAGAAAAGCTGGTAAAAAAGGTGGAAAAGCTGGTAAAAAAGGCGGTAAAACTGGTAAAAAAGGTGGCAAAGCTGGTAAAAAAGCAGGGAAAGCTGGCAAAAAAGGTGGAAAAGCTGGTAAAAAAGGCGGTAAAGCTGGTAAAAAAGGCGGTAAAGCTAGTAAAAAAGGTGGCAAAGCTGGTAAAAAAGGTGGAAAAGCTGGTAAAAAAGTCGGCAAAGCTGGTAAAAAAGGTGGAAAAGCTGGTAAAAAAGGCGGTAAAGCTGGTAAAAAAGGCGTCAAAGCTGGTAAAAAAGGTGGAAAAGCTGGTAAAAAAGGCGGTAAAAATGGTAAAAAAGGCGAAAAAGCTGGTATAAAAGGAGGGAAAGCTGGTAAAAAAGGTGGAAAAGCTGGTAAAAAAGTCGGTAAAGCTGGTAAAAAAGGCGGTAAAGCTAGTAAAAAAGGTAGCAAAGATGGTAAAAAAAGTGGAAAAGCTGGTAAAAAAGTCGTCAAAGCTGGTAAAAAAGGTGGAAAAGCTGGTAAAAAAGGCGGTAAAGCTGGTAAAAAAGGCGGCAAAGCTGGTAAAAAAGGTGGAAAAGCTGGTAAAAAAGTCGGCAAAGCTGGTAAAAAAGGTGGAAAAGGTGGTAAAAAAGGTGGTAAAGCTGGTAAAAAAGGTGGAAAACCTGGAAAAAAAGGCGGTAAAGCTGGTAAAAAAGGCGGTAAAGCTGGTAAAAAAACCGGCAAAGCTGGTATAAAAGGTGGAAAAGCTGTTAAAAAAGGCGGCAAAGCTGGTATAAAAGGTGGAAAAGCTGTTAAAAAAGGCGGTAAAGCTGGTAAAAAAGGCGGTAAAGCTGGTAAAAAGGGCGGTAAAGCTGGTATTAAAAGTGGAAAAGCTGGCAAAAAAGGCGGAAAAGCTGTCAAAAAAGGTGGAAAAGCTGGTAAAAAAGGTGGAAAAGCCGGTAAAAAAGGCGGTAAAGCTGGTAAAAAAGGTGGAAAAGCTGGTATAAAAGGCGGCAAAGCTGGTAAAAAAGGCGTTAAAACTGGTAAAAAAGGTGTTAAAGCTGGTAACAAAGGCGGAAAAGCTGGTAAAAAAGTCGGCAAAGCTGTTAAAAAAAGTGGAAAAATTGGTAAAAAAGGCGGAAAAGCTGGTAAAAAAGGTGGAAAAGCTGGTAAAAAAGGTGGAAAAGCTGATAAAAAAGGTGGTAAAGCTGGTAAAAAAGGTCTAAAAGCTGGTAAAAAGGGAAACAAAGCTGGTAAAAAAGGCGGCAAGGCTGGTAAAAAAGGCGGTAAAGCAGATAAAAAAGGCGGTAAAGCTAGTAAAAAGGGCGGCAAAGCTGGTATCAAAAGTAGAAAAGCTGGTAAAAAAGGTGGAAAAAAAGGCGGTAAAGCTGGTAAAAAAGTAGGAAAAGCTGGTAAAAGTCCTACAAGTCCTCCAAGTATTCCAATTCCACCTAGTATTCCAAGCCCCCCAAGTCCCCCAAGTCCACCAAGTATTCCAAGTCCCCAAAGTCCTCCAAGCATTCCAATTCCTCCAAGTCCTCCAAGCCCACCAAGTCCTCCAAGCATTCCAAGTCCTCCAAGTCCCCAGAGAGCTCCAAGCATTCCAAGTCCTCCAAGTATTCCAAGTCCTCCAAGTATTCCAAGTCCTCCAAGTCCTCCGAGTCCTCCAATTCCTCCAAGTCTGCCCAGTATTCCAAGTCCACCAAGTCCCCCAAGTCCCCCAAGTATTCCAAGTCCACCAAGTCCACCATGTCCTCCAAGTCCCCAAAGTATTCCAATTCCTCCAAGTCCGCCAAGTCCCCCAAGTCCACCAAGTATTCCAAGTCCACCAAGTCCCCCAAGTCCGCCAAGTATTCCTAGTCCTCCAAGTCCACCAAGACTTCAAAGCATTCCAAGTCCCCCGAGTCCTCCAAGTAATCCAAGTCCTCCGAGTCCTCCAAGTATTCAAAGTCCTCCGAGTCCTCCAAGTCCACCGAGCCCTCCAAGCTTTCCAAGTCCTCCAAGTATTCCAAGTCCTCCAAGTCCTCCAAGTCCACCTAGTATTCCAAGCCCCCCAAGTCCCCCAAGTCCACCAAGTATTCCAAGTCCCCCGAGTCCTCCAAGCATTCCAAGTCCTCCAAGTCCTCCAAGCCCACCAAGTCCTCCAAGCATTCCAAGTCCTCCAAGTCTCCCGAGAGCTCCAAGCATTCCAAGTCCTCCAAGTATTCCAAGTCCTCCAAGTCCTCCGAGTCCTCCAATTCCTCCAAGTCTGCCCAGTATTCCAAGTCCACCAAGTCCCCCAAGTCCCCCAAGTATTCCAAGTCCACCAAGTCCCCCAAGTCCGCCAAGTCCGCCAAGTAATCCTAGTCCGCCAAGTAATCCTAGTCCTCTAAGTCCCCCGAGCCATCCAAGCATTCCAAGTCCTCGAAGTATTCCAAGTCCTCCAAGTCCTCCAAGTCCACCTAGTATTCCAAGCCCCCCAAGTCCACCAAGTCCTCCAAGTATTCCAAGTCCCCCGAGTCCTCCAAGCATTCCAAGTCGTCCAAGTCCCCCAAGTCCACCGAGTATTCCAAGCCCCCCAAGTCCCCAAAGTCCTCCAAGTATTCTAAGTCATCCAAGTCTTCCAAGTCCCCCAAGTCCTCCAAGCATTCCAAGTCCTCCAAGCATTCCAAGTCCTCCAAGTATTCCAAGTCCTCCAAGTCCTCCGAGTCCTCCAATTCCTCCATGTCCGCCAAGTATTCCAAGTCCACCAAGTCCTCCAAGTCCGCCAAGTCCGCCAAGTCCGCCAAGTATTGCTAGTCCTCCAAGTCCACCAAGTCCTCAAAGCATTCCAAGTCCCCCAAGTCCTCCAAGTATTCCAAGTCCCCCGAGTCCTTCAAGTATTCCAAGTCCTCCGAGTCCTCCTAGTCCATCGAGCCCTCCAAGCATTCCAAGTCCTCCAAGTATTCCAAGTCCTCAAAGTCCACCGAGCCCCACAAGCATTCCAAGTCCTCCGAGTATTCCAAGTCCGCCAAGTCCTCCAAGTCCTCCAAGTCCTCCAAGTCCTCCAAGTCCACCTAGTATTCCAAGTCAACCTAGTATTCCAAGCCCCCCAAGTCCACCAAGTCCTCCAAGCATTCCAAGTCCTCCGAGTATTCTAAGCCCCCCAAGTCCCCCAAGTCCTCCAAGTATTCCAAGTCCTCCAAGTCCACCAAGTCCCCCAAGTCCCCCAAGTATTCCAAGTCCACCAAGTCCACCATGTCCTCCAAGTCCCCAAAGTATTCCAATTCCTCCAAGTCCGCCAAGTCCCCCAAGTCCACCAAGTATTCCAAGTCCACCAAGTCCCCCAAGTCCGCCAAGTATTCCTAGTCCTCCAAGTCCACCAAGACTTCAAAGCATTCCAAGTCCCCCGAGTCCTCCAAGTAATCCAAGTCCTCCGAGTCCTCCAAGTATTCAAAGTCCTCCGAGTCCTCCAAGTCCACCGAGCCCTCCAAGCTTTCCAAGTCCTCCAAGTATTCCAAGTCCTCCAAGTCCTCCAAGTCCACCTAGTATTCCAAGCCCCCCAAGTCCCCCAAGTCCACCAAGTATTCCAAGTCCCCCGAGTCCTCCAAGCATTCCAAGTCCTCCAAGTCCTCCAAGCCCACCAAGTCCTCCAAGCATTCCAAGTCCTCCAAGTCTCCCGAGAGCTCCAAGCATTCCAAGTCCTCCAAGTATTCCAAGTCCTCCAAGTCCTCCGAGTCCTCCAATTCCTCCAAGTCTGCCCAGTATTCCAAGTCCACCAAGTCCCCCAAGTCCCCCAAGTATTCCAAGTCCACCAAGTCCCCCAAGTCCGCCAAGTCCGCCAAGTAATCCTAGTCCCCAAGTAACCAGTCCTCTAAGTCCCCCGAGCCATCCAAGCATTCCAAGTCCTCGAAGTATTCCAAGTCCTCCAAGTCCTCCAAGTCCACCTAGTATTCCAAGCCCCCCAAGTCCACCAAGTCCTCCAAGTATTCCAAGTCCCCCGAGTCCTCCAAGCATTCCAAGTCGTCCAAGTCCCCCAAGTCCTCCGAGTATTCTAAGCCCCCCAAGTCCCCCAAGTCCTCCAAGTATTCCAAGTCCTCCAAGTCCACCAAGTCCCCCAAGTCCCCCAAGTATTCCAAGTCCACCAAGTCCACCATGTCCTCCAAGTCCCCAAAGTATTCCAATTCCTCCAAGTCCGCCAAGTCCCCCAAGTCCACCAAGTATTCCAAGTCCACCAAGTCCCCCAAGTCCGCCAAGTATTCCTAGTCCTCCAAGTCCACCAAGACTTCAAAGCATTCCAAGTCCCCCGAGTCCTCCAAGTAATCCAAGTCCTCCGAGTCCTCCAAGTATTCAAAGTCCTCCGAGTCCTCCAAGTCCACCGAGCCCTCCAAGCTTTCCAAGTCCTCCAAGTATTCCAAGTCCTCCAAGTCCTCCAAGTCCACCTAGTATTCCAAGCCCCCCAAGTCCCCCAAGTCCACCAAGTATTCCAAGTCCCCCGAGTCCTCCAAGCATTCCAAGTCCTCCAAGTCCTCCAAGCCCACCAAGTCCTCCAAGCATTCCAAGTCCTCCAAGTCTCCCGAGAGCTCCAAGCATTCCAAGTCCTCCAAGTATTCCAAGTCCTCCAAGTCCTCCGAGTCCTCCAATTCCTCCAAGTCTGCCCAGTATTCCAAGTCCACCAAGTCCCCCAAGTCCCCCAAGTATTCCAAGTCCACCAAGTCCCCCAAGTCCGCCAAGTCCGCCAAGTAATCCTAGTCCCCCAAGTCCACCAAGTCCTCTAAGTCCCCCGAGCCATCCAAGCATTCCAAGTCCTCGAAGTATTCCAAGTCCTCCAAGTCCTCCAAGTCCACCTAGTATTCCAAGCCCCCCAAGTCCACCAAGTCCTCCAAGTATTCCAAGTCCCCCGAGTCCTCCAAGCATTCCAAGTCGTCCAAGTCCCCCAAGTCCACCGAGTATTCCAAGCCCCCCAAGTCCCCAAAGTCCTCCAAGTATTCTAAGTCATCCAAGTCTTCCAAGTCCCCCAAGTCCTCCAAGCATTCCAAGTCCTCCAAGCATTCCAAGTCCTCCAAGTATTCCAAGTCCTCCAAGTCCTCCGAGTCCTCCAATTCCTCCATGTCCGCCAAGTATTCCAAGTCCACCAAGTCCTCCAAGTCCGCCAAGTCCGCCAAGTCCGCCAAGTATTGCTAGTCCTCCAAGTCCACCAAGTCCTCAAAGCATTCCAAGTCCCCCAAGTCCTCCAAGTATTCCAAGTCCCCCGAGTCCTTCAAGTATTACAAGTCCTCCGAGTCCTCCTAGTCCATCGAGCCCTCCAAGCATTCCAAGTCCTCCAAGTATTCCAAGTCCTCAAAGTCCACCGAGCCCCACAAGCATTCCAAGTCCTCCGAGTATTCCAAGTCCGCCAAGTCCTCCAAGTCCTCCAAGTCCTCCAAGTCCACCTAGTATTCCAAGTCAACCTAGTATTCCAAGCCCCCCAAGTCCACCAAGTCCTCCAAGCATTCCAAGTCCTCCGAGTATTCTAAGCCCCCCAAGTCCCCCAAGTCCTCCAAGTATTCCAAGTCCTCCAAGTCCTCCAAGTAAAGATAAAGCATCAGAACAAAAAGGAAAAGAGGATAAAAAAGAAAAAAAAAAGAAAAGTAAAAAAAATGAGGGGAAAAAAAAAGGAAAAAAAGAGAAAAAAAAAGAAAATGAAAAAAAAAAAAAAGAACAGGAGAAAAAAAAGGGTGAAGCTGATAAAAAAGAAAAGGAGAAAGAGGATAAAAAAAAAAAAGAAAAGGAGCAAGAGAAGAAAAAAGAAAAAAGAGAAGGAAAGAAAAAAGATAAAAAATCTGGTAAAAAAGGCGACAAATCTGAAAAAAAAGGCTACAAATATGGACAAAAAAAAGATAAATTTGGTAAAAAAGGTGACAAATCTGGTAAAAAAGGAGACAAAGAAGGTAAAAATGATGAAAAAGCAGGTAAAAAAGGGGGAAAAGCTGGTAAAAAAGGCAGTAAAGCTGGTAAAAAAGGTGAAAAAGCTGGTAAAAAAGGCGATAAAGCTGGTAAAAAAGGCGGTAAAGCAGGTAAAAAAGGCGGTAAAGCTTTTAAAATAGGAGACAAAGCTGGTAAAAAAGGCGGTAAAGCAGGTAAAAAAGGCGGTAAAGCTGGTAAAAAAGGCGGAGGAGCTGGTAAAAAAGTCGGTAAAGCTGGTAAAAAAGATGGAAAAGCTGGTAAAAAAGGCGGTAAAGCTGGTAAAAAAGGAGACAAAGCTGGTAAAAAAAGAGACAAAGCTGGTAAAAAAGGTGGAAAAGCTGATAAAAAAGGTAAAAAAGCTGGTAAAAAAGGTGAAAAAGCTGGTAAAAAAGGTGGAAAAGTTGGTAAAAAAGGCGATAAAGCTGGTAAAAAAGGCGGTAAAGCAGGTAAAAAAGGCGGTAAAGCTGGTAAAATAGGAGACAAAGCTGGTAAAAAAGGCGGTAAAGCTGGTAAAAAAGGTGGAAAAGTTGGTAAAAAAGAAGACAAAGCTGGTAAAAAAGGCGGTAAAGCTGGTAAAAAAGGTGGAAAAGTTGGTAAAAAAGGAGACAAAGCTGGTAAAAAAGGTGGAAAAGCTGGTAAAAAGGGCGATAAAGCTAGTAAAAAAAGTGGACAAGCAGGTAAAAAAGGTGAAAAAGCTGGTAAAAAAGGCGGTAAAGCTGGTAAAAAAGGCGGTAAAGCAGGTAAAAAAGATGGAAAAGCTGGTAAAAAAGGCGGTAAAGCTGGTAAAAAAGGCGGTAAAGCTGGTAAAAAAGGTGGAAAAGCTAGTAAAAAAGGTGGAAAAGCTGGTAAAAAAGGCGGTAAAGCTGGTAAAAAAGGTGGAAAAACTGGTAAAAAAGGAGGAAAAGCAGGTAAAAAAGGTGAAAAAGCAGGTAAAAAAGGTGAAAAAACAGGTAAAAAAGACAGTAAAGCTGGTAAAAAAGGTGGAAAAGCTGGTAAAAAAGGCGGTAAAGATGGTAAAAAAGGTGGAAAAGCTGGTAAAAAAGGCGGTAAAGCTGGTAAAAAAGGAGACAAAGCTGGTAAAAAAGGAGACAAAGCTGGTAAAAAAGGTGGAAAAGCTGATAAAAAAGGTGAAAAAGCAGGTAAAAAAGGTGGAAATACTGGTAAAAAAAGCGGTAAAGCTGGTCAAAAAGGTGCAAAAGCTGGTAAAAAAGGTGGAAAAGCTGCTAAAAAAGGCGGTAAAGCTGGTAAAAAAGGCGGTAAAGCTGGTAAAAAAGGTGGAAGAGCAGGTAAAAAAGGTGAAAAAGAAGGTATAAAAGGTGGAAAAGCTGGTAAAAACGGAGACAAAGAAGGTAAAAAAGGTGCAAAAGCTGGTAAAAAAGGTGGAAAAGCTGGTAAAAAGGGCGGTAAAGCTGGTAAAAAAGGTGGAAAAGCTGGGAAAAAAGGCGGAAAAGCAGGTAAAAAAGGTGAAAAAGCAGGTAAAAAAGGTGTAAAAGCAGGTAAAAAAGACAGTAAAGCTGGTAAAAAAGGTGGAAAAGCTGGTAAAAAAGGCGGTAAAGATGGTAAAAAAGGTGGTAAAGCTGGTAAAAAAGGTGGAAAGGCTGGTAAAAAAGGCATTAAAGCTGGTAAAAAAGGTGAAAAAGCTGGTAAAAAAGGTGGAAAAGCTGGTAAGAAAGGCGGTAAAGCAGGAAAAAAAGGCGGTAAAGCTGGTAAAAAAGGCAGTAAAGCTGGTCAAAAAGGTGCAAAAGCTAGTAAAAAAGGTGGAAAAGCTGGTAAAAAAGGCGGTAAAGCTGGTAAAAAAGGTGGAAAAGCTGGTGAGAAAGGCGGTAAAGCAGGAAAAAAAGGCGGTAAAGCTGGTAAAAAAGGCAGTAAAGCTGGTAAAATAGGTGAAAAAGCTGGTAAAAAAGGTGGAAAAGCTGGTAAGAAAGGCGGTAAAGCAGGAAAAAAAGGCGGTAAAGCTGGTAAAAAAGGCAGTAAAGCAGGTAAAAAAGGTGCAAAAGCTGGTAAAAAAGAAGACAAAGCAGGTAAAAAAGGTGAAAAATCAGGTAAAAAAGGTGGAAAAGCTGGTAAAAAAGGCGGTAAAGCAGGAAAAAAAGGCGGTAAAGCTGGTAAAAAAGGCAGTAAAGCTGGTAAAAAAGGCGGTAAAGCTGGTAAAAAAGGTGGACAAAAAGGATAAACGGTAAAAAGAAAAAGCTGGTAAAAAAGGTGGAAAAGCTGGTAAAAAGGCGTTAAAGAGGAAAAAAAGGGGAAAGCTGGTAAAAAAGGCAGTAAAGCTGGTAAAAAAGGAGACAAAGCTGGTAAAAAAGGAGACAAAGCTGGTAAAAAAGGTGGAAAAGCTGATAAAAAAGGTGAAAAAGCAGGTAAAAAAGGTGGAAATACTGGTAAAAAAAGCGGTAAAGCTGGTCAAAAAGGTGCAAAAGCTGGTAAAAAAGGTGGAAAAGCTGCTAAAAAAGGCGGTAAAGCTGGTAAAAAAGGCGGTAAAGCTGGTAAAAAAGGTGGAAGAGCAGGTAAAAAAGGTGAAAAAGAAGGTATAAAAGGTGGAAAAGCTGGTAAAAACGGAGACAAAGAAGGTAAAAAAGGTGCAAAAGCTGGTAAAAAAGGTGGAAAAGCTGGTAAAAAGGGCGGTAAAGCTGGTAAAAAAGGTGGAAAAGCTGGAAAAAAGGCGGAAAAGCAGGTAAAAAAGGTGAAAAAGCAGGTAAAAAAGGTGTAAAAGCAGGTAAAAAAGACAGTAAAGCTGGTAAAAAAGGTGGAAAAGCTGGTAAAAAAGGCGGTAAAGATGGTAAAAAAGGTGGTAAAGCTGGTAAAAAAGGTGGAAAGGCTGGTAAAAAAGGCATTAAAGCTGGTAAAAAAGGTGAAAAAGCTGGTAAAAAAGGTGGAAAAGCTGGTAAGAAAGGCGGTAAAGCAGGAAAAAAAGGCGGTAAAGCTGGTAAAAAAGGCAGTAAAGCTGGTCAAAAAGGTGCAAAAGCTAGTAAAAAAGGTGGAAAAGCTGGTAAAAAAGGCGGTAAAGCTGGTAAAAAAGGTGGAAAAGCTGGTAAGAAAGGCAGTAAAGAAGGAAAAAAAGGCGGTAAAGCTGGTAAAAAAGGCAGTAAAGCTGGTAAAATAGGTGAAAAAGCTGGTAAAAAAGGTGGAAAAGCTGGTAAGAAAGGCGGTAAAGCAGGAAAAAAAGGCGGTAAAGCTGTAAAAAAGGCAGTAAAGCAGGTAAAAAAGGTGCAAAAGCTGGTAAAAAAGAAGACAAAGCAGGTAAAAAAGGGAAAAAAAGGTAAAAAGGGAGGAAAAGCGGTAAACGGAAAAAGAAGGTAAAAAAGGGAAAGCTGGTAAAAAAGGGGAAAGCTGGTAAAAAAGGGGAAAGCTGGTAAAAAAGGGAAAAGCTGGAAAAAAGGGAAAAAGCGGTAAAAAAGGTGAAAAGCGGTAAAAAGGGTTAAAGCAGGAAAAAAGGGGAAAGTAAAAAAGGCAGTAAAGCTGGTAAAAAAGGGAAAATAAAAAAGGAAAAAGCTGGTAAAAAAGGGGAAAGATGGTAAAAAAGGTGGAAAAGCGGTAAAAAAGGTGGAAAGCTGGTAAAAAAAGGTAAAGCTGGTAAAAAGGTGAAAAGCTGGTAAAAAAGGTGGAAAAGCTGGTAAAAAGGCGGTAAAGCGGAAAAAAAGGCGGTAAAGCTGGTAAAAAAGGGAAAGCGGTAAAAAAGGTGAAAAAGAGGTAAAAAGGTGGAAAAGCTGGTAAAAAGGGAAAAGAGGTAAAAAAGGGAAAAGCTGGTAAAAAAGGTGGAAAAGCTGGTAAAAAGGCGGTAAAGCGGAAAAAAGGGGAAAAGCGGGAAAAAAGGGGAAAAGCAGGTAAAAAAGGTGAAAAAGCAGGTAAAAAAGGTGTAAAAGCAGGTAAAAAAGACAGAAAGCTGGTAAAAAAGGTGGAAAAGCTGGTAAAAAAGGCGGTAAAGATGGTAAAAAAGGTGGTAAAGCTGGTAAAAAAGGTGGAAAGGCTGGTAAAAAAGGCATAAAGCTGGTAAAAAAGGTGAAAAAGCTGGTAAAAAAGGTGGAAAAGCTGGTAAGAAAGGCGGTAAAGCAGGAAAAAAAGGCGGTAAAGCTGGTAAAAAAGGCAGTAAAGCTGGTCAAAAAGGTGCAAAAGCTGGTAAAAAAGGTGGAAAAGCTGGTAAAAAAGGCGGTAAAGCTGGTAAAAAAGGTGGAAAAGCTGGTAAGAAAAGCGGTAAAGCAGGAAAAAAAGGCGGTAAAGCTGGTAAAAAAGGCAGTAAAGCTGGTAAAAAAGGTGAAAAAGCTGGTAAAAAAGGTGGAAAAGCTGGTAAGAAAGGCGGTAAAGCAGGAAAAAAAGGCGGTAAAGCTGGTAAAAAAGGCAGTAAAGCAGGTAAAAAAGGTGCAAAAGCTGGTAAAAAAGAAGACGCGGAAAAAAGCAGGTAAAAAAGGTGGAAAAGCTGGTAAAAAAAGCGGTAAAGCTGGTCAAAAAGGTGCAAAAGCTGGTAAAAAAGGTGGAAAAGCTGGTAAAAAGGGGAAAGGCTGGTAAAAAAGGCTAAAGCTGGTAAAAAAGGTAAAAAGCTGGTAAAAAAGGTGGAAAAGCTGGTAAGAAAGGCGTAAAGCAGGAAAAAAAGGCGGTAAAGCTGGTAAAAAAGGCAGTAAAGCTGGTAAAAAAGGTGCAAAAGCTGGTAAAAAAGGTGGAAAAGCTGGTAAAAAAGGCGGTAAAGCTGGTAAAAAAGCTGGTAAAAAAGGCATTAAAGCAGGTAAAAAAGGTGCAAAAGCTGGTAAAAAAGAAGACAAAGCAGGTAAAAAAGGTGAAAAATCAGGTAAAAAAGGTGGAAAAGCTGGTAAAAAAAGCGGTAAAGCTGGTCAAAAAGGTGCAAAAGCTGGTAAAAAAGGCGGTAAAGCTGGTAAAAAAGGTGGAAAGGCTGGTAAAAAAGGCATTAAAGCTGGTAAAAAAGGTGAAAAAGCTGGTAAAAAAGGTGGAGGCGGTAAAGCTGGTAAAAAAGGCAGTAAAGCTGGTCAAAAAGGTGCAAAAGCTGGTAAAAAAGGTGGAAAAGCTGTTAAAAAAGGCGGTAAAGCTGGTAAAAAAGCTGGTAAAAAAGGTGGAAAAGCTGGTAAGAAAGGCGGTAAAGCAGGAAAAAAAGGCGGTAAAGCTGGTAAAAAAGGCAGTAAAGATGGTAAAAAAGGTGAAAAAGCTGGTAAAAAAGGTGGAAAAGCTGGTAAGAAAGGCGGTAAAGCAGGAAAAAAAGGCGGTAAAGCTGGTAAAAAAGGCAGTAAAGCAGGTAAAAAAGGTGCAAAAGCTGGTAAAAAAGAAGACAAAGCAGGTAAAAAAGGTGAAAAAGCAGGTAAAAAAGGTGGAAAAGCTGGTAAAAAAAGCGGTAAAGCTGGTCAAAAAGGTGCAAAAGCTGGTAAAAAAGGTGGAAAAGCTGGTAAAAAAGGCGGTAAAGCTGGTAAAAAAGCTGGTAAAAAAGGTGAAAAAGCTGGTAAAAAAGGTAGTAAAGCTGGTAAAAAAGGTGGAAAAGCTGGTAAAAAAGGCGGTAAAGCAGGTAAAAAAGGGGAAAAAGCTGGTAAAAAAGGTAGTAAAGCTGGTAAAAAAGGTGGAAAAGCTGGTAAAAAAGGCGGTAAAGCAGGAAAAAAAGGCGGTAAAGCAGGTAAAAAAGGTGGAAAAGCTGGTAAAAAAGGAGGCAAAGCAGGTAAAAAAGGTGGAAAAGATGGTAAAAAAGGTGGAAAAGCTGGTAAAAAAGGTGGAAAAGATGGTAAAAAAGGTGGAAAAGCTGGTAAAAAAGGCGGTGAAGCTGGTAAAAAAGGTGCAAAAGCTAGTAAAAAAGGCGGTAAAGCTGGTAAAAAAGGGGGAAAAGCTGGTAAAAAAGGCGGTAAAGGTGGTAAAAAAGGCGGTAAAGGTGGTAAAAAAGTCGGTAAAACAGGTAAAAAAGGTGGAAAAGTTGGTAAAAAAGTCGGAAAAGCAGGTAAAAAAGGCGGTAAAGCTGGCATAAAAGGTGGAAAAGTTGGTAAAAAAGGCGGAAAAGCAGGAAAAAAGGCGGAAAAAAAAGGGAAAGGTAAAAAAGGGACGGTAAAGCTGGTAAAAAAGGTAAAGTGGTAAAAAAGGCGGTAAAGCGGTAAAAAAGGCGGTAAAGCTGGTAAAAAAGGGGGAAAAGCTGTAAAAAAGGCGGTAAAGCTGGTAAAAAAGGCGGTAAAGCTGGTAAAAAAGGTGGAAAAGCTGGTAAAAAAGGCGGAAAAGCAGGTAAAAAAGGTGAAAAAGCAGGTAAAAAAGGTGAAAAAGGAGGTAAAAAAGACAGTAAAGCTGGTAAAAAAGGTGGAAAAGCTGGTAAAAAAGGCGGTAAAGATGGTAAAAAAGGTGGAAAAGCTGGTAAAAAAGGCGGTAAAGCTGGAAAAAAAGGTGGAAAAGCAGGTAAAAAAGTTGGAAAAGCTGGAAAAAAAGGTGGAAAAGCTGGTAAAAAAGGCGGAAAAGCAGGTAAAAAAGGTGAAAAAGCAGGTAAAAAAGGTCAAAAAGCAGATAAAAAAGACAGTAAAGCTGGTAAAAAAGGTGGAAAAGCTGGTAAAAAAGGCGGTAAAGATGGTAAAAAAGGTGGAAAAAGTGGTAAAAAAGGCGGTAAAGCTGGTAAAAAAGGTGGAAAAGCAGGTAAAAAAGGTGGAAAAGCTGGTAAAAAAGGCGGTAAAGCTGGTAAAAAAGGTGGAAAAGCTGGTCAAAAAGGTGCACAAGCTGCTAAAAAAGGTGGAAAAGCTGCTAAAAAAGGCGGTAAAGCTGGTAAAAAAGGCGGTAAAGCTGGTAAAAAAGGTGGAAGAGCAAGTAAAAAAGGTGAAAAAGAACGTATAAAAGGTGGAAAAGCTGGTAAAAACGGAGACAAAGAAGGTAAAAAAGTTGCAAAAGCTGGTAAAAAAGGTGGAAAAGTTGGTAAAAAAGGCGGTATAGCTGGTAAAAAAGGTGGAAAAGCTGTTAAAAAAGGCGGAAAAGCAGATAAAAAAGGTGAAATAGCAGGTAAAAAAGGTGAAAAAGCAGGTAAAAAAGGTGAAAAAGCAGGTAAAAAAGACAGTAAAGCTGGTAAAAAAGGTGGAAAAGCTGGTAAAAAAGGCGGTAAAGATGGTAAAAAAGGTGGAAAAGCTGGTAAAAAAGGCGGTAAAGCTGGTAAAAAAGGTGAAAAAGCTGGTAAAAAAGGTGGAAAAGCTGGTAAGAAAGGCGGTAAAGCAGGAAAAAAAGGCGGTAAAGCTGGTAAAAAAGGCATTAAAGCAGGTAAAAAAGGTGCAATAGCTGGTAAAAAAGGAGACAAAGCAGGTAAAAAAGGTGAAAAAGCAGGTAAAAAAGGTGGAAAAGCTGGTAAAAAAAGCGGTAAAGCTATTCAAAAAGGTGCAAAAGCTGGTAAGAAAGGTGGAAAAGCTGGTAAAAAAGGCGGTAAAGCTGGTAAAAAAGCTGGTAAAAAAGCTGGTAAAAAAGGCGGTAAAGTTGGTAAAAAAGGTGAAAGAGCAGATAAAAAAGGCGGAAAAGGTGGTAAGAAAGGCGGTAAAGCTGGTAAAAAAGGTGGAAAATCAGGTAAAAAAGGTGGAAAAGCTGGTAAAAAAGGTGGGAAAGCTGGTAAAAAAGGTGGGAAAGCTGGTCTTAAAATTGGTAAAAAAGGCAGTAAAGCTGGTAAAAAAGGCGGTAAAGCTGGTAAAAAAGGAGATAAAGATGGTAAAAAAGGTGGAAAAGCTGGTAAAAAAGGAAGCAAAGCTGGTAAAAAAGGCGGTAAAGCTGGTAAAAAAGGCGGTAAAGCTGGTAAAAAAGGAGGGAAAGTCGGTAAAAAAGGTGGAAAAGCTGGTAAAAAAGGTGGAAAAGCTGGTGAAAAAGCTGGTAAAAAAGATGGAAAGGCTGGTAAAAAAGGCGGTAAAGCTGGTAAAAAAGGAGGCAAAGCTGGTAAAAAAGGCGTTAAAACTGGTAAAAAAGGCGGTAAAGCTGGTAAAAAAGGAGGGAAAGTTGGTAAAAAAGGTGAAAAAGCTGGTAAAAAAGGCGGTAAAGCTGGTAAAAAAGGAGGTAAAACTGGTAAAAAAGGTGGAAAAGCTGGTAAAAAAGGTGGTAAAGCTGGTAAAAAAGGTCAAAAAGCTGATAAAAAAGGCGTTAAAACTGGTAAAAAAGGCGGTAAAGCTGGTAAAAAAGGAGGGAAAGTTGGTAAAAAAGGTGAAAAAGCTGGTAAAAAAGGCGGTAAAGCAGGTAAAAAAGGAGGTAAAACTGGTAAAAAAGGTGGAAAAGCTGGTAAAAAAGGTGGTAAAGCTGGTAAAAAAGGTCAAAAAGCTGGTAAAAAGGGAAGCAAAGCTAGTAAAAAAGGCGGCAAGGCTGGTAAAAAAGGCGGTAAAGCAGGTAAAAAAGGCGTTAAAGCTAGTAAAAAGGGCGGCAAAGCTGGTATCAAAAGTGGAAAAGCTGGTAAAAAAGGTGGAAAAGCTGGTAAAAAAGGTGGAAAAGCTGGTAAAAAAGGAGGCAAAGCTGGTAAAAAAGGTGGAAAAGCTGGTAAAAAAGGTGGAAAAGCTGGTAAAAAAGGCGGTAAAACTGGTAAAAAAGGAGGCAAAGCTGGTAAAAAAGGCGTTAAAACTGGTAAAAAGGGCGGTAAAGCTGGTAAAAAAGGAGGGAAAGCTGGTAAAAAAGTCGGTAAAGCTGGTAAAAAAGGCTGTAAAAATAGTAAAAAAGTCGGCAAAGCTGGTAAAAAAGGTGCAAAAGCTGGTAAAAAAGTCGGTAAAAAAGGCGGTAAAGCTGGTAAAAAGGGCGGAAAAGCTGGTATTAAAAGTGGAAAAGCTGGCAAAAAAGGTGGAAAAACTGGCAAAAAAGGTGGAAAAGCTGGTAAAAAAGGTGTAAAAGCAGGTAAAAAAGGCGGTAAAGCTGGTGAAAAAGCTGGTAAAAAAGATGGAAAGGCTGGTAAAAAAGGCGGTAAAGCTGGTAAAAAAGGAGGCAAAGCTGGTAAAAAAGGCGTTAAAACTGGTAAAAAAGGCGGTAAAGCTGGTAAAAAAGGAGGGAAAGTTGGTAAAAAAGGTGAAAAAGCTGGTAAAAAAGGCAGTAAAGCTGGTAAAAAAGGAGGTAAAACTGGTAAAAAAGGTGGAAAAGCTGGTAAAAAAGGTGGTAAAGCTGGTAAAAAAGGTCAAAAAGCTGGAAAAAAAGGGCGTTAAAACTGGTAAAAAAGGCGGTAAAGCTGGTAAAAAAGGAGGGAAAGTTGGTAAAAAAGGTGAAAAAGCTGGTAAAAAAGGCGGTAAAGCAGGTAAAAAAGGAGGTAAAACTGGTAAAAAAGGTGGAAAAGCTGGTAAAAAAGGTGGAAAAGCTGGTAAAAAAGGTGGAAAAGCTGGTAAAAAAGGCGATAAAACTGGTAAAAAAGGAGGCAAAGCTGGTAAAAAAGGCGTTAAAACTGGTAAAAAGGGCGGTAAAGCTGGTAAAAAAGGAGGGAAAGCTGGTAAAAAAGTCGGTAAAGCTGGTAAAAAAGGCTGTAAAACTAGTAAAAAAGTCGGCAAAGCTGGTAAAAAAGGTGGAAAAGCTGGTAAAAAAGTCGGTAAAAAAGGCGGTAAAGCTGGTAAAAAGGGCGGAAAAGCTGGTATTAAAAGTGGAAAAGCTGGCAAAAAAGGTGGAAAAGCTGGCAAAAAAGGTGGAAAAGCTGGTAAAAAAGGTGTAAAAGCCGGTAAAAAAGGCGGTAAAGCTGGTAAAAAAGGTGAAAAAGCTGGTAAAAAAGGCGGTAAAGCTGGTAAAAAAGGGGGCAAAGCTGGTACAAAAGGCGTTAAAACTGGTAAAAATGGTGGTAAAGCTGGTAACAAAGGCGGAAAAGCTGGTAAAAAAGTCGGCAAAGCTGTTAAAAAAAGTGGAAAAATTGGTAAAAGAGGCGGTAAAGCTTGTAAAAAAGGTGGAAAAGCTGGTAAAAAAGGTGGAAAACCTGATAAAAAAGGTGGTAAAGCTGGTAAAAAAGGTCAAAAAGCTGGTAAAAAGGGAAGCAAAGCTGGTAAAAAAGGCGGCAAGGCTGGTAAAAAAGGCGGTAAAGCAGTTAAAAAAGGCGGTAAAGCTAGTAAAAAGGGCGGCAAAGCTGGTATCAAAAGTAGAAAAGCTGGTAAAAAAGGGGGAAAAGCTGGAAAAAAAGGCGGTAAAACTGGTAAAAAAGGTGGCAAAGCTGGTAAAAAAGCAGGGAAAGCTGGCAAAAAAGGTGGAAAAGCTGGTATAAAAGGCGGTAAAGCTGGTAAAAAAGGCGGTAAAGCTAGTAAAAAAGGTGGCAAAGCTGCTAAAAAAGGTGGAAAAGCTGGTAAAAAAGTCGGCAAAGCTGGTAAAAAAGGTGGAAAAGCTGGTAAAAAAGGCGGTAAAGCTGGTAAAAAAGGCGTCAAAGCTGGTAAAAAAGGTGGAAAAGCTGGTAAAAAAGGCGGT